>JAZDUA010000245.1:625000-710000 GCA_038098605.1 Gryllus longicercus | reverse complement strand
AAAAATCTCCAATTTGAACTAGTTTGGTTCTTGTTAGAAACCCTTCAATAGTTTTCTTCTGCGCGGCTTCCAATTGCGGCCACAGAGTAGTTAGAAAGCTCTATATTTTTCAGTGATTTCGACGATTTTAAACGAGAATCGAAATCTTAAGCTTCTCCTATGGGTTTGGTTACCTTCTCTTTCACTGTGGAAGAAAAAGAGGAGTTATCCAAAAGGAGAACTTTGAGGGCTCAACGACTGGTGAAATAGCTTCCGTCGAGGGAAAAAATTTTCGCGAAACAAATCACATGTCATTTATAAACATTAAAGTAGCATTTCAAATCGGTCCCCCGCATGTTCTGAAATCCTGCAATTTCAGAAGAGTAACGTCTGTTTCTGACGAATGCAATTACATCGAGACAAAATAAATCTTCATACCATCTTTTACTTTAGGCTACAACCATATGATTTTCTATCGTAAAAACATAGTACTGAGCTTCAAATGTTCCTGTAAGACATACAGTTCAAATTGATTGTTCATTTGATTAAAACTAACCCTTAATACAATATTGCCTACTGATCATTTTTAGTGTCAACGAAACGAATTGGGGAATCAAATTAAGTTAAGCTGCGTAGCGAAGAAATCTCTTTACCTGAAAAAATGTTTTTTACGTGGAGGTGATTTGTAAGTTCATCTTTTTTCCAGAGGTTCTAAGACTCCACTCCCAAGCTCCTTCGTTGGATCGGGTGTGTACAAAGGATTTCACCATTCCTGCATATGACAATTTTCCTGGCTATACAGTGCGAAAAGGAGAATCCATCCGTATACCAGTGTCTCCTCTGCACGTGGACCCCAAGTACTGGGACGAGCCTGAGAAATTCGATCCTGAGCGATTCAACGAAGAAAACAAGAACAAAATCACTCCGTTCACGTATATGCCATTTGGAGTTGGACCTCGCATTTGCATTGGTAAGAATCATTACCACCAAGGTCATGCAATCAAAAAACAATTAATATTCCATGTGCTTTAATTTACATGAATAATCAGTGAATCATAATTAATAGATCCATTTAATTTCAAATTATTCCTTATTCTTCTCAGGGAATAGGTTCGCCCTCTTGGAGGTGAAGGTGGCTCTGTCCCATATTCTTCGCCACTTCTCGTTCCAAGTGACGGCCAAGACGCCCAAAAAAGCGGAGTTCGCAGCCAACGACTTCAGTGGGCGCATGAAAGGTGGTGCTTGGGTCGGAATATCACCAAGAACCCAATAGACTAGTCGCTCCATTTGCCAGTACTTGCCATACTGAACCGAAGACGAGCAGTGCTTCAAATACACCGTGGAATTGACCGCCTTGTGTGCTCCGGACACGTTCAGAGAATCAACTCTTAATTGCATCAGTGTGGAGGATCGGAACATTGACAAGTGTTTAGGATAAAAAGTAATAACTTTGCAAAAGAATAATATCTAAAAATTATTTTGTGCATCTTGAATGCCCGAACACACATTATCGTACATACTGAAACCAAATTAACACTTCAAGCAGATGCTCACTAGTTTTCAATGAAATTACTCTTTCTTTAACATTGATGGTGAGAAATGTATAATGTTTGTATATTTGATAATAAAATACGTTCACGACTTTTTAAACCACTTTTTTGATTCTGAAATTCACATTTTTGCTAAATAACTGCCTTCAACTTGATTAGGCTACTAATAGTTCAAGGGTATAGCAGGTGGCGTAAACTAGAAATACAGATTACATCATTACTCTTGGATCAGCAGCAAAGAATAATATATAGCCTACGACATATTACTTTGGACTGTATTACGTATAATTGCATTTCTCTGAAACAAACTTCGAAAAAGGGACAATTTTAATTAAGAAAAAATAATATTTTGCTTAAAAAATCTTTAATCTTCTATGTAATTATGAGCAATAATAAATTTCATGTTTACATGAAAATTTAAAGAAAATATGTATTCAAAGTGTTAGGAAGGCAAAACTATAAGATGGAGCTGCAATCAGACGCCGTTGATAAGTCAAAAAATGTTTGAGACGATACTTTACGAGGCGCGATTACCTGCTCATAATTTGCAAATCCTCTCACTTTTCAATTCACTCTACTTAGTTGTTCTCGATAATTGAAGAAACATTGCAATACTTAACACAGAGACACGTAATTGAGGAGCTTTCGGTCAGGAGGAGACAGTTGAAAGCGATTTGCGCACGAGCACGTACGTGGCGATGGTAAAGTTCGGACGTAGCGCTGGCAGCGCAGTTCATTTGCGGAATAATTCGTGGTCGTTGTAGTTGAACTAATGGAAAGCGGACGGGAAGGTGAAATAAAGTACCGGAACCATTGTTGAGTGAATGTAGTTTTAGAGGATCGCATTTTTCCTTTTAGAAAATCGGATTTAAATGTAAATGGGAACGGGTCGAAGCAATAAGATGGCGGCGTGAAGATGATGGATGCGGGTAGAAGCTTACTATGTGTTTCGTCGACCAAAAAAGCAATGGGCACCCAAAAGGAAATTTACAAACATTTAAATAATACGATTAAGAAAATTAAGTTTGTTACATTTGGATAAAAGGAGTATTCATAAGAGAGAATCGGAGGTAGCATAGCCATGAGAAAGCAAAATCGGTATATGGTGGATAATGAATTGAGTGAATGTGTTGTAAATATTGTATGAAGGTCGAGACGTTTATTGTATGAAGGTCGAGACGTTTATTGTATGATGATATTTGGGTTTATTTGTAGCGGTAACAGTAGAGGTGCGAGATTGGATAAGGTGAATTTATTAAAGCAAATTTATAATATTTTGGGACGATGAACATTTTTTCATTCAAGTAGTTGAAATTTAGATAAGAACTAGTAGTACTCATAAATATAATAACGTGAACAAATCAGCGCTAATATAAAAATTAACGATGTGAGAGACACGTCAAATAATTACATCTTTGAAAAAACAAAATAATACAGCAATACGGCGTTTATGACATCTCGTAGAGTGCATTTAACACTATCCCTACCATACGTTTAAAGAAAAATGTGGTGCCATTTTTGATAAAATCATGTTTTTGTTATATTTTAAAATTGCATATATTGCACGTAATATTTCGCGAAATCTATTTGAAAAAATTCATTTGAAGGAAACATCTCTAGCTTGAAATTTGTAGTTTCTCAGTCAAATACATAGCTCCCAATATATTTAAATTGAGTCAGTGTTTTCTAGTTTGACCTTTGAGGCGTAAACTATCATGTGTTTACAGAGTGCCATGCATTTTTATACCCTCTCCCCTTCAATATTACTCGGTTCAGATTCTCAACTTGATGAAGATGGTACAGTCCACGAAGATTGTTGCTCAACAAAAATGTGTCACCGCCATACCGAAAATTACGATTATTAAAGAGTTCTCCGTAATGAAACCTGCGATTATTCCCTTACTCCTAATTTAACTAAATTATTTAAAAGTACACGTAGGCTTCCGCGGCTCGAGTTCATGACTTCTTGGCTGTCTGGGTGACTCCGCGTCGTTGGCTGACAGGCCTCGTTGGCCTCTCAGCCATCAACGCGGCGTCACCCGGACAGACAAGAAGTAAATTATTTAAAAATCCAACTATTTATTTTCGCCTCCACGGCTTAACTCAATATTAATTGCTATTATTCAAAATTTATTCTTATTCTCGTACCAAGTTGGGATTTTTTTTACTTTTCCATATACGTACGTTTATACGGAGTAATATACGTAGTAATGGAATGTTATGTAATGCTGCGGAAAATTGATTTCGGGATTTCAACGAAAATACACGTTTTGGGGACCCTTTATAACGAAATAGCATTTTTTTCAAAAAGCCTGTCCGTCTCTCTTCGTCATATTTCAACGCAATATTGCTCTATTTTGTTTTTGTTTTTAACTTACAAAAGCGTATTTTTTGACTTGTCTGTCATGTTCATATTTATATTAGTGGCAATTTGCTCACGTTATTATATTTATGAGTACATATGCTTTAAATAATGTCATATAAAGTTCCTCGAAAACTCAACCGTTTTGTGTGAAAACTAGCTCATAATTCCGCATTTTCAGGATCATTCAAACGCCATTTTCTCAAAACCGGCACCAAATATTTTCTTCAAACTTTTAGAATAGAAAGCGCTAATTGCGACTTACTTTGTGTAAGACGTAGAGTTCATTTTGGGATATTTATGAAGTTTTTCGGAAACTCAAAAAAATTCTGTGAAAAAAAGTTTTTTTTATCGCCATTTTCTTAAAAACTGTTCCAAATTATTCAAATAAAATTGCCATTTAAGACGAGGGTTTACGGTTCTTTAATATTCTTAAAATAATATTTCCGTTCTACAATTAGGAAACAGAAAAATTAAGAAAATTTCAAAAAAATGTACTTTTGTCGGCGATAGATGGCAGTTGGCGTACGTGGCCAATTCGTATAGCACGCCGAGACCAATAGATATAGAAAACTAATACGGGAAAGTCTGTGCCATTCTGTAGCACCATTACTTTATTTCTGTCTGCAAACATTCTTGTCACCCATGCTACAAAAATTCTGGTCAGTTTGTCAAGCTGTCCGCCCGTAAGAGTGATAGAATAAATTTAAGAGGATGTTTTACTAGAGGAGATGGTTAACACAGAGACTTGTAAATTTATTTCATATTATTGCTATCTACAGCAAATGACAGAAACATTAAAAAAACAACTCAAAACAAAAACATCCAAAAAATTTACCATTAAAATATATTCCTGTGCCTGGGCAAAATTATTACATAAAGTATAATTTTAAAAGAAAATGTGCGTGAAAAAATATTAATAAAATATATAGCATTTAAAATCTCAGTTGTTTGATAAAAAAACGTGGATTGGGAGGCGAAATGAGAGCGAAGGCACACAGGAGCGCCCCGAATCCCAGGCGGACCTGTAGCTCGTGCCAGCGCAGTTTGACATGCGGCTTTAGGAAAATGAAGATTTTCAAATCTGGCGCCGAATAACCTTGACGCCCTTTGCATTCCCAGCGGGAGAGCGCGTTTGCATCGCTCGCAGTGAAGTCCAGCGGGCCTCAGGTAGGGAGAGCATTACGCAAGCGGCGGCTGCTCCGACAGCACTATCTCCCACCTGCCGCGCCCATCGCTCCATCCACGCGAGGTGTTGAAACAACCGCACAAGTGAGTAACATACGTTTTTGTACTCCATCGCAATGAATCTTTTAGGCGAAAGTAAAGAAAGAAGAAGATTACAACGACGTATTTCCGCTAGATGTATCTTACCGTTTTTGTGTAAAATATATAGGAATAACATTTTCAATCGTGTACATTTCTTAAACATTTTGTCGAATATTTCTATAGTAATAAATTGCAAAGAGCAGAATTCGTTTTAAAAATGTCTGAGGAAGCCAGTAATTCTCAATTCTCTCAACTGCAGCTTACCTTCTTTTCCTGATAGTTCGTGCACTAGGTATTCCCGCTTCTAGAACATTATTAATTATTCTTTTATCACTTACAACTAGAGTGTACCAGTTCTTTGTATATAACTTTTCGCTTTTTTAAATTTAATTATTTTAGATCGCTTTACAACTGGTCCGGTCATGAGTGACGAAATTATTCACTTTATTTCCTTAGAAAACGTCACGATAAATTTCAGAAGTGGTGATAAATTCTTAAAAGAACTGTAGTTGCATCTGAGTGAGCTATCAGTAGAGACCGTGAAAATATGTAGTATGAAAGTCAAAATATATACAAAAGTGTGTAATGAAAACAGCAAGAATATGTAATAAATATGTAAAATCTAATAGAATATGTAATATTAAAATTCACTAATTATAAAACACATTTTCATAATACAAAATTACATTTATAAGAAATTTCCTAAACAAATTTTAAAAATAAAATAATAATCTTAAAAATCATTTGGAGAGAACAAGTTGATACACACTTGGCATCATCCAACTTTTCCGACAATACTAGAAGCTTCATAAGCAGTATTGCTATTTAGGTACGTAGTTTTGCAGTCTGACAAGATGCAATAAATATTTACATCATTTATGGCGATATCTACTACCAGCAAACAATCTCTGAAGAACTCTTACTGAATGTTAAACGGCGGTGATCGTTAGTGTTTCTCCGAAATTAAGGTTAAAGATCACGATCCGCAGCGTCAGTGACACTTTTCACACCAAAAGGTGACAATTATCTCAGTCGCTGACGCGCACTTCCCTCCACTGAGGTAACTGAGACAGGTGCGCCGGACTGTGAGAACTTGACGCGTCTTCATGTAGGGTACCTGGAGTCGACAGGAGCAGTAATAATGTAGTACCAAAATGTGCCAAATATGTAGTATGGTACTGAATATGTAAAAATATGTAACGAAAAAATTGGATATTATGTTAGGACATCGACGATTCACCAAGATTACAAATTTGAGATAGATAAGTAGAAAGACAAAAATACGTAATTACATAAAACCCTGGTCTCTATCAGTACAAAATCTTCCACGTAGCACAAAATTGTAATTTTCTTATTTCCACCCACTACCATGGCATGTTTCGCAATGGAGATTATTTTAAGTATAATCAGATTAAACAGCAAATTACTCAATGGGTCTCGTTGTTGCATATCACCTTCAGCACTTTTGAACTTATCAGCATGTTAGTACGGCTTTTGTGTAGAGTTTATTTACATCTCATCTACGAGTATTTTGAGATTGTTATTTATTGATTGATGTTTCCGGATGCGTCAAATGCTATTATCATTATCCCCGCAAGTGCAGTGAACGTTATATCGATACAAGTAGCGGTATCATTTCCCCGCTAGAATGTGAGATCCGGCGTCGATCTACTCGACTTCTTTCGAGTAGTTCCCTCTCCAGTTATATCCGCCAGCATGGCACCGCCACTGCCGAAACAAGCTCTAGTGCGTGAGGATAAGTACGTGTGTGTGTGTGTGTGTGTGTGTGTGTAAGAGAAGAGGAGGGGGGAAGGAAGAGAAAGGAAATATCGAGCATGGTCCGTGGCCCGTTTTTTAGTATACTGCTACGGCATTCGCCTGGTATTATTCAAAGAAATCACGGAAAACTACCGCTTATAGCAGCCGCCTGCACCTCCACCAAATAGCAGCTGAATTCGACATAGGTATCTCTCTAGAGTCTAAAATCCGCCATAGGGATTCGAACTCGAGGACTTTCCGGTAAGAGTCGCTGTAGCGGCAGCACTTAGCTAACTCAGCCGATAGAGAAATTGTTATTGTTATGTGATCCTTCTCGATCGAAAGTCGATCTAAAATCTAATGGCAGACATTTACAGGCAAAAGCATCAAAGCAGGAATTTTAGAAGTGGGGAACAGCGAAGGGTTATCTTGTAGTTAATTCCTTGAATAATATAGAAGTATGTAATAACATAGAAGACATGTAATAACCCAAAACACGCATAGTTATATTTAAACACGTTTAAGACTTACACGCCCAATGTATTGACGTATCACAATTAAAATATTAAGGAAAGAAGGAATCCCTTGTAAGTACATACAAAAGCAACTATAGCAATTTCCAACTAAATTTGGTAATTGTAGTAATTAAAAAACTAAAAAAATATTATGAAGAGAATATTACCGTTAACCAAAAGTGTGTAAGGTCGATAATAATAGAAAAGAAGGCGAAAACGTGGTACGCTAGAATATAATCGAAAAAAGAAGCAGCTAACGCTAGAAAAAATCTAATAAACAAGGGGGGAAATGACTCGAAAACATTAATAGTTATTTATGTATCTAGGCGTTAAGAAGACTTTTTTTCCGCCGAGGGCGACTTCCAAACCTGAGGACTTACGGCCCAAGGTGCTGGAAGTCGCCTGAGGGGCAAAAACGTAACGCCCGAGGTGCTTACAAAACTACATGATTTACTAGTTCGTTACTGAATTAAACAAGAATTCGAAACATTTTACATTTTTTTCTTACGCCTAAAGAGAAGAGACGCATTGCAAACGTCTTTGGTTAATATGACGTCAGATAAACAAAACATAGTGTGTACATGGAGCTATGAATACATGGAGGTGGCACCACCAACTTCCGCCATGTTCCGCAAGTGAAGACAGTCTTCCCATATTAGTGTGCCCAAAACACGTCTGTCAAACACGAAAATAAACGGATAGTAGTACCCATTTTCAATGGAATTTAATAATCTTCGGAATATTGAAGAGTGTAATAACTGAATCAGAGAAGCTTCATTACAAATTGTGGGGTCACTGTAAAGTATTTTCAGGGCATGCAAATTAAAATAACTTCAAACTGAATACGTTAAGAATACTTCATTACTAAGTGTGCGTCTTCTGCATTTGAGATTTTTCACATGATCTCTCACAAAAAGGATGGAAAAAAAATTAAAAACTTAACATTGCTAACATTCTGAAGGAACATGTGATGCACAAATTATTACGAAATATTCTTAGAATTAGTGTTGTCACAATATTCGAAGTCTGGCTACCATATCAATTACATGATTAAAAAAAGCACATTGTCTTACTGTACTGTTACTTTCTTATTTCATCATTACGTTACATAAACATTAGATACTCGCATCTAAAGTCAAAAGAGCAGGTCATAGAGTTTGGAGTTTGTAGATGAGCCAGTAATACAATTGATGCCAACAATGTGCAAAACTTTCGAGCTTCTTAGCAGATGACGTCAAAAATAATGTTGGTTATCCATTTGAAAACATTTTCAGTGAATTCTAGCACAATTTACTTCTAGATGTGGTAGAAAAGCTGCTACAATTCTTGGAATTGCGAGTATCCATAAACGTAGGTATCAATAAGAAATTCGATCAAAATCCTCTTGAAAATGAACGAAACAGAACTTGCTGTATGTACTAGGCTGCCAGTTGTCTTTTCGCATAACTATAATCCACAGAGCGAAACTTAACCAATATCTTCAAATTTTACTATGTTTACCAAACCATATAAAGTAACTACTTACATGAGAAAAGTAATTCATGCCTTCCCCGAACGATTTCTCTCTTTCATTCCTCATTTCTTCCATGTCCAGTTTCGTTTAAATATGTTCTTTCATAATCTGGCATTGAACTTGTCAATGAATCGTAGTAGCTGATAATGTTATACTCCCGTTCAAAAGTTCCCAACACCCAAGTCTGTGTTACCAAGGCCTTGTGTGTTACCTCCATACGGGATATGAATTGGTCTTATTGCAAGAAATGGCAAATACGGAAAAACAACAACAACAACAATAATATCAATAACAGTAATAAATAAAATGAATCTCGGATGTTTGTAGAATGAAGAAAGTACACAAGGATTCATTTAGGAACCAATCGAAAAACAACATTGTATCAAAATCGTCTCGAACCGGTGACAATTCGACTTACACCTACGAAAGGAAACTGGCAGTTACATGTTATCAATGCAATGAAAGTGGACATATCTGTCAACCTTTCCCGTACTTGAATGAGAGTTAATTGTTTAAGTTTCTGATTAACATTCATTCATTTCTGAAATCATTCGAACATTCTGCATCTAATTTCTTAAAAAGACCCCACTTCAAAACCGGATCCTAATTGTTAATACATATTTTTTAATTCACATGAATATGTACGCCCTTGGATTATCATGCCATGGTACCAACGTGAAAATGTATACGAATGTGTCGGGAATCAAAACAATATGAAGTCCACCAACTGGTCGTTGGCGATTCCTTCAGTATATGGGTATTGTGCTGGTCACGAAGATAGTGACAATAATTGTGATGCAAATTTGAATCCTACGTTTTCAGGAGCAATTCAACGATGCTGAGCTGGATTCCTGGCGTTGGCAGCGTGGTGGCGAGGGCCACGTGGGTGGACTGGACAGTCATCGTGGGGGGCCTAGGCGCCCTCTTGTACTGGCTGAGCACGTGGACACACGACCACTTCCGACGCCGAGGGATGCCCTACGCGCGCCCTCTGCCCTTATTCGGGAACGTGGGCGCTCTTATGCTCGGAAGGACGAATTTCTTTGACCTCATGGTCGATTCCTACAGGAAATTCGAGGGCCACCCAGTCTTTGGCTTCTTTCAGTTCATGAAGCCCGTAATATATATCAGAGACCCGCAACTCATCAAGTTGGTTGCAGTCAAAGACTTCGATCACTTCGTTGATCATCAGGCGATAGCGTCTGAAAAACTTGAGCCTATGTTTGCGAGAAATCTCTTTTCACTGAAAGGTATCAATTTCGTTTTAATATTTTAATTCCCTTAACGTAATACAGTAGATTTGCTGCAGAATAATAATTACAGCTCATTCATGTACGTTCATTTTCATATACTAAGACATAAGTATTTGATATTACTCCACTATTCATTCATTTAGGTCAGGCATGTCTAACTGCCCACACGAGCTACTTGCCCGCCCGGGGGCGTGGCCCAACCGGGCAAGTTCCCCTAACTCCTCCATCATTTCCCCTCCAAATCCAGAAAGGGGCGTTCAAGCACGAGCGGTAGCAGGGAACGTAAGCAGAAAGGGCGCTCGAAATATCACGAAGAATGGTTGCTTCATACGAAAACATCTAACATGTTTACGTATGAAGATTTAGATGTTTTCTATCCAACAACCGAGATATGATTTACGATTAGTGTATACTTCATTACCTACTATTACTTCATGTTTATTTTTTTAATTCTGCCTTGTAAAATATTTTTGCCAAAGAGCATTAATGTGTTTGAATAGCAAGTTCTTGAATAGCATTATCTTTGTGGCATGTGGCAAAGTGGTCAATCTGCTCGCCATCCACCGCTGGTGCCCGGGTTCGATTCTAAGTGGAATTTGTGGCGGACAGCGCGGGTTTGCAACAGTTTTTTTCTCGGGGTACTCCCGTTTTCCCTGCCAATATGCATTCCACCGGATCGCTCCATCATTTAGTCCCTACCCTATCCTGTCATTAACCACCACTCTGCGAAGGATCTACGGATCACAGCGGCACCTAGGCGATAACCAAGAGCTAGCTGGGAAGGGCTGCGGCTACCTCCGCTTATCGACATGTAGGGCCACGGCCTGGAGAACTAGAGAAAGGCGAAATAATGAGGGAGTGGGGGACGCCCCCTCTCAAAACCCAAGATACGGATAGCAGAGAGTGAATGTAATGCCAGGCGGAGCGAGGGCTACAGCTTGAAGCTGGCCCCGAGGGGAAAACAGTTTAGTTTAGTATACTTCATCTTCATTTTTTATTAAAAGAACCTGTTATATGTTGTATTTAGAAATAATTTACATATTAAAAAAGTAAGGTATTCTACCAAGCCTTCGTTTCGAGCTTCTACCGAACCGATTATTTTTTTTATTTTTCCTTCGAATCAAAGAATGTGATCCCTAGATGTGTTATCTGATATTGTTCGTAGTTATTCACTAGCGTAGTCAATTGTTTTGTTCCAAATGCTATTTTAATTAACGATATACATCGATTTAAACACAGTCCTGTGACGTAAATAAGCTCTATAGTGTCATCCAATCGGTAATTCGAACGTCACTACACTGACGTCACGGGGATGACATAAACCGGCTTGGATGACACCGTAACAGCTGATTTATGTCAACACACCCTATGTTTAAATCGAAGTATGGATATGAGTATATCGATAGATGTAAGTCTTCGCCGCATGATGTCGCGTATATTGTTTACAATTCGTCAAGGTGCAGCTTCAGGAGTAATAACTGCTTTTTGATACTGACTGTGTTTGCATGTTTTCGTGATGTAGTTTGTAGAGAACATTCGGACAGTGGATTTGGTTCGGTTTTACTGAAGTAGTGAAGTTTTTGCAGAGTATATGTCGCTTTCCGGAATGTCCACGCAGATATGACAGTGAAGTAATTTTGTTTACTGTTGTGTTTTAATGTATGAAATGTCAATTTTGTTCTGCTTTGTACTTTCCGTGTGAGATAAATTATGCAAACCAGTTCACTGTTTCTTAAATTGAAAAATAAGTTTGCCCTCTGGCAATATGTCAGAAGAAATGAATAAGTTGTTTACAAGAGATAATGATATATAAAAAAAACTTCAGAAATAATATCAGTCAATAGAATAATACTCTGTATACTCTGTATTATGTGTCATTCGGTGTTGATATTGCATTGCCACTTGGTTATAAGATACAAGTGTTTAATTGTATAAGAGTTAATCTATCAAACATAATTGATTTTATGCTGCATAATATGTAAGCATCCTGCCCATAAAAGTGAATATCTGCCAAGATGCAAAAATGAGCATTAAATAAGAGAAGTTTGCTTTCTCTTCTCCCCATTTAAGAATTTGCTTTTTGAACAATAGTCTTGGCACAGTATTTTACATTTATCTCAGATCCCACCGTCAAATTCTGACGGGTTCCCACTAGTGTGAAATAAATTAACAAGTCTCTATAAGTATATCTCCTCTAGAAAAACTTCATCTTATATTTATGATATTCTTACGAACAAACAGCTTTTTTATTTTTAACCTGACGAGATTATTTTTTCCTAACCTGAGCGCAGGAAGTTAATTCCATTATTGCACTTTTAAGTAATCGAAATTGCCAAATCAAGATACTTTCGATACAAAATATTTTATTTTATTCGCAATCCAAAGATGCCGGGAATCCAAAGATGTATCGCCATCCCGGATGCGTGTACAACTCTTACTTTGAAATTTCGCGCTAGTTTCGCTGGACGCAATGTCCGTAAACTGTAGGAAGCTTATTACCATGTCGTGATCTTGATATGTCTGAATTAAGTAACAAAATGTGCATGTTCCATTGAATATTGATTTAATGGAACATGTAATTTGTTGAAAGTACTCATTCTCTCATTTTATAAACATTCACACTAATATAAAACGCAGGTTATTTCACAAACAATCGAAAATAATATTTGAATTAAACATTTCTTTTCGTATTAAAAATTTCCATACATTTCCTTAGGCCAAGAATGGCGAGATATGAGAGCCACATTAAGTCCTGCTTTCACCTCCAGCAAGATGCGAAATATTTTCAAGCTCATAGATCTCTGCGGAGTCCAGATGGCTGATTTTTTGAAGAGGAAATTCGAAAAAAGCAGAGGTGCGCATTACACATTTTTTCCAAATGCTGTACACAAACCTTCAAAATATGCGGGACAGACTGATGTGTCTTGACATTCTATTTATTTTTTTCCTTTTGTAGACAGAGTATACGAAGCAGAAATGAAGGACTTTTTCACACGGTTCGCCAATGACGTCATAGCTACCAGCGCTTTTGGAATTGAGGTCGACTCTTTAGGGCAACCAGAAAATGAGTTCTACCACATGGGGCGAGACCTGACCAATACTAAAGGAATCAAAGCTCTTATTCTTCTTGGATATATGTTTCTGCCTAAGGTCATGGAGGTAAATAATGCAAATATACGGATCTTTGTAAAAATATATCCTTACATTGATTCGTATCTCATAAGTAGAATAACAACTTTGCATGACATTTATAATACGAGGAACAGTCATGTGTTTGCGGAACTTGAGAATTTTGATATGTTGATGCGAATGCCTGAAATATTATGCTCTAAATTTACACGTTATCATACTAGGTATTAATAAAACAAGTTTGATATGGAAATCATGATGAAACAAGTATCGCTTTTGCATCACGGCGCGGTACGAAATCGTGTTTTCGAAGTCGTGTTTTATCGATTTGTCACAAGAATCAAATATTGTTGAAATAATAATTAGCGTTTATAATAAATATTCGCAGGTATCTTCGAAATTGTTTCTATCACGCATTGTAAAACAGTTCAGAGTTAATAATTATAATAAATGTTTGCTGTTATGTTTATAAATTCTGTTAATCTTCTCTTATAGATCTGGCAAAAAATTATTATTTTTGTGTATCACTAAGAGCAAGCATTTCATTACGAAGATTAATAACGTATGAAATGAAGGGCTATTCATCTATTATCGTACCGTAGCTGATCCAATATCTATTAATAGTCAAACATACCCAATAGCATAAATACAGAAAGGAAAAATTAATTTCGCACTCTACTCTTATATGTAACAGTAACAATACTTTTCCCCTGTAAGAATTTATTATCACATTCGTCAGACCTCAATCTCTTGTTGCAGGTTTTAAGAATTCCTTTTAACAGCACACGGGTAACCAATTTCTTCCACAATCTCGTCCACGACACCATCAAGGAGCGCCAGCAGAAGGGCATCTTCCGTCCCGACATGCTGCAGCTGCTCATGCAGGCGCGCGAAGGGCAGCTCAAGGCGGAAGCTGGAGACGAGCAGGAGAACATCTCGGGCGCCAAGCTGAAGAGTGAGTTTAGACCATCGAGCTACAATATATATTACTCGCGCAACTTTTCTTGAACGATGGATTGAAGAAATGCGGGTAGAGTGCGGGTATTATTTACGAAATCGGCATCTAGATTTTAGGGATGCCAATCTCTCGAGAATCAGTCATGCCTTCGCAACTTTCTCAATAATTTGCGTTCTAACTTTCTCAGGAGTTCGAGGTATCTCCTGTGTTGGATCTTCACCTGCTTCGGTCATTTCTTTATATTTTTTGGAGAAAATCACCGACAGAAGTTCCCGTCTTCAACAGAAAATAGTTTCTATTTCACATCAGTGAAGATGTGTTTGGAATGTTGCCATCAATGCACGCTGCGAGCTTTTGTCTTCAACTGTTTATTGTGTCAGAGAGGGGAAAGCAAGGTCATCCTTCAAGAAAATTTACTCGAGTAAATACTACATAGAGTGGCTGGCTTTACGATTTCAGCGCTCTTGGTGAACGCTCGCCGAACTAGGGGCCATCAGCTCTCCAACAATGACGTAAGATATCGAGATAGATAACTTATTGAACGTCCTTCGTATAAAGATCGCAATCATCGCATAGGCCCGATTTTCACTTTTAACTCTCAACTTCCACATATTTTCTCGCGTCATTGGAAATAGTTACGAAATATTGAAATATTGTAATTTCTGACATACTAAAAACTCACTTGTCTAAAAAAAAACATGCAGTCAAAACATACGAGATACCTGATTGTGGCAGAATTGTTGTACTAAATCTACGTATTGTTTGCATCAAATCTTATTTCTATATTGCTATCTTTTCGTTTATTTGTCTTTAAATTATATTAGTGATTAGAATAATATTTACAATGCCTTCAATATGTTTGGCATATTAAAAAAGAAGACATCAAACCACAAATATATATTTTTTCAAGTTTGCCGCTTTATTTGTGATATATTTTGTTTTCTTCTTATTGCAATAACATTCGCTTTCAAGCGTAATGCTACAATAACATTTCAACAGCTTCCATTCTTATGACAATAACCGATGCAGGAAGCAACGTGTTTTTTTTTTAAGTTTATCAATTCGTTTTTCTTACATATTGTGATTTTGTTTTCAATTGATTGTGTTTTGGTCGTGAGACCTCTAGGAGGATTTATCAACGAGATCGATATACTACATAGAGTGGCTGGAGCGCCTCCATCTTTGAAGCAAATTGAAACCATGTTTTGTAGCGCTCTCAGGGAAATAAAGTATTCTCGCATTTCGTTTGGCACCGGTTACTAACGCTGGTTACGGACGGTTTCACCCCGGTTACACCGCCACTCGTATTACCAATACCTCCTAGTAGCATGATTTAGGTGGCATTGCTCGTATGTTTTGACTTCAAATAACATGGCGACCACTAGTTCGACGAGCCTCCACCAAGAGCGCTGAAACTAGAGGGACAGCCACTCTATGTAGTATATTCTAACTCGTCTTATTATGCGCAGCCCGCGCTCAACCGGCCTTAACCAGCGCCAAACAGAATACTATAACATTCTTTCTCCAGAGGTCGCTGCTTTGACTGCAAAAACATGGCTTCAATTTGCTGCAAAGGTGGAGGCGTTTCAGCCACTCTATGTAGTTCTATCTCATTGGTTACGGCCATTCGAGTAGTAGGCTTGATTGGACTGGAAAGCTTCAAACTTTTTTCTCTCGACTAGAGCTGACTGACTTCGACATGACGGCGCAAGCCGTCATCTTCTTCTTCGCCGGCTTCGACACCGTGTCCACCGCCATGAGCTACTGCGCCTACGCCCTGGCCCGCCACCCCGAGGTGCAGCAGCGCTTGCAGCGGGAGGTGGACGAAGCCTTCGAGAAGAACGACGGAAAGCTCACGTACGAGGCCGTGCAGGAAGCCAAGTACATGGACATGTTCATCAGCGGTAAGTCGCGCTGTGGACAATTTGACTCGTAAACATTTTTCCTCCGTTGTTTACGGTATGGCATACATGTGCGAGGAGAGACCACATGGTCGTAGTTTGGAAACCATAAATCTCAATGGCTCCCGCGGGGACGTCCTGAAATTACGACCATGAGGAGAAGCAGGAGAGGAGGAGTTGAATAATGACCACGGCGCGGTGATGGGAATGAGTACAAGGAAAACTAGACCCCGCAGTCCGCACGGCACTGCATCACACAACAAAAGCTTACGGCAGAAGCATACCAAGACATATCCCAACCTGCATGTGCCCGTTCAGCTCTCCAATGACGTAAGATACCGAGGTAGATAACTTGTTGAACGTCCCTCGTATAAAGATCGCATAGGCCCGATTTTCACTTTTAACTCTCAACTTCCACATATTTTCTCGCGTCATTGGAAATAGTTACGAAATATTGTAAAATTGTAATTTCTGCCCTACTAAAAACTCACTTATGACTAAAAAACAATTCAAAAGAAGCGTCTGTGGTGCATGCCTGCGTTTATTTCGATAGCCCATAACAGTGGTTATTTCTTAGGTTTTGTAATGAAAGAAACATGAATAAATTTAACAGTTACGGTATTTGCACCACATTACATAGAAAAGTAATAATATTTCACAGGAGTTCCTTTTGATATAATCACCATTCTTTTCTTTCGTTATACTCACGGTATAAGATACTTTCCATACTCCATGATTATGTTCGTATGATTTTCATATTGTTTTGTTTGTTCAAAAAAAATGATATTTAGTGAATACGTAATCGGAATAATTCAATAGTTTTCTTGCATCCATTACTTTCTTTATGGTGACAATAAACATATCACCGATCAATATGTCATTCGATTGCGAGATCACAAGCAAATTTAAAGTAAGTGAATAATAATTTTGGAACCCAAAATATTTACGAATTGACGAAGATAATATGCTTGAAGTGTAAATCAAAAAGTTAAGTGAAAAGTCGCCGTACACTCAGGTAGCGTAGAGGACCAAACTAATGTCGAATACGAGGGGTTTCAGGGCAACTATTTCGGACTGCCGTCTTTTGAAACGAAGATGTTTTGAGCCCGGCCCGCGATTTTTGTTGACAGATATCCGAAATGTTTCTTGTCCAGAACGAGTGGTATTTCCTTCCTTTTTGATCTTCATTTTGTTAGAATGTGCGCTTGGGAATAAGTAAATTATTTTACGTAAATGAATATGTTGGAACAGTATGTTCTTAGGTAATTATTGCAGTTTGAATAATTATACAGAAATAGAATATTTTTTACATTACAAGTATTAATGTGTCATACTATTTTAATATGCCATTAAATTTTCGTTTCCGATAATCCCATTTTCGTAAGAAAGGTTGGTAGCAATAAGGCCTCCTAAAACGTTTCAGTTTTGCTGCCAACTCGCCTTCAAAAACTGTCCCAACTTCGTACATGTGCAATAATAAACCCATACTATTTAAACCAATTTTTTATTATGCAGTTAAATGTTACTCACTTCTAACATACCTTTTCACATTGCGTACAACTGAAATTCACGAGTAAGTTTGTGACAAATCTACGAAAGTTTTCAGCGCATTGTCCCAATCATTTCAAATAAAAATAACTTATTTTAAGATGATTATAAGTTTACGAGTGTGTTTTTCAATATTTATCATTTCCTTTTTTACACAATTATAAGTTACTGCTCTGAATTTTATTTGCGTGCTAATCACAGAGCATTGTGTAGTAATTATACTTTGAAACTTTCAAAAGTTAAACCTGTTAGTTATGTCTGTTACGGTGCTCGGAAAATAGATGGTTTCTTGCTATCAAAGAATGCCGTAGGTAAGTATTTGTCCTTAATACTCGTATATCACACTGCGTTCTTCTTTGACGACTCAACTAAAAGATTCAGTGATCCAAGTTACATTAAGTCCGGTTTACAACAAAATCTCTTTTCCAAAAATATTCAGAAAACCATTACTACAGTAGTTGAGAGTAAATTGGATTCATATTTATGTGCAGAGGTTCTAAGACTCTACACGGCAGTTCCTTCGTTGGATCGCAAGTGCACCAAGGATTTCACCATCCCTGCGCACGGAAATGTCCCCGCCTACACTGTGCGAAAGGGCGAAAATATAGTGCTTCCGGTCCTGCCTCTGCACAAGGACCCAAAGTACTGGGATGACCCGGAGACCTTCGACCCTGAGCGATTCAGCGAGGAAAACAAGCACAAAATTACTCCCTTTACGTACATGCCATTTGGAGTCGGGCCTCGCATCTGCATAGGTAAGGAATATAGTCACCAAGGCTAGCCAAGCAAAAACAATCCATAATCCGCACACTAATTTATTTCATTTTCCTTCCCAGGCAACAGGTTCGCTCTGCTGGAGGCGAAGGTGGCTCTGGCCCATCTTCTGCGCCACTTCTCGATCCAAGCGACATCCAAGACGGCCCCAAAAGCGGAGTTCGCGGCGAACGATTTGAGTGGCGCCATGAAAGGTGGAACTTGGGTGGGCTTCGCGCAGAGAGCCCAGTAGCCACTTGCTTGTACGTGGCTTTCTGGAATGACAACTAGCAGAACTTCTACATGAAACAGCAATCGGATAACATGAGTGTGTCACCGGTCCACCATTCAGAACAAATGAGGGTGATTACATGTCGTTAGGTCTACTGGTGGGTAAGTGACCATTTCTTCACAGCCCTTAGTGAACATTCTAATAGAATTCTTGAACAACGTTTTAGGGTGAATTTCAAGACACCGACAGAGGGGAAAAAAGCTCATTTCATTTTCCTTGAACAAAACAAACGTATATATCGTACAAAAACTGTGCATTATGCTTTTCCAGTATAAAATTAATCGTTACTTGTTTCATCAGAGACGATACTGAAATCAAATTTTGTAATATAAAAAATAAAATATTGTATCGCCCGAGGTTGGGCGACCAAGCAACTGTATTATTTTTAAAATGATTTTTTTATTACGAACTTGCATAGCACAATTAATATTTTTAACATGAAAATACTCACCGGATGCATCACGCTAAGCTAGAAAATAATATCATGGTAATCAGCGATTGGAATTACCGACGTGCGTAGAGAATCTATGCAAGACTCTGTGAAGGATATATCTAGTTGCGTACGCTGAGATTGTCGCATGTTAGTGTGTGGCGTGGTGCTATGAGGTCCGTGGCTGATCTGCCTTCTTTAGATGAAAGTTGCAAGTTATACGATAAAGATCCCTGCGAGCAATTCTCGCTCGAAAAAAACAAAATACTAATATACGTAGTGTAATTTTTACAAGCTAATGTTTACAAGCAGTGTAAGTTTTACAAGCTGGAACCGGCCAACAATCCGCATTTTGTGAATTGTTTTGAAAGCGAAAATAGCTTCATACTGGAGCCCAACTTTTAACGGAGAATGCTTGAACTGTACGTTACTACCATCTCTTGTTTTGGTACATCCATTTACGATGCTTTGGAAAAAGCAAACGCTCTTCAATTGTACTATGCGTCCGTAGTTATTTACGTCTCCTAAGAATCAGACGTAGATAGGATACGGGTAACTTTTTTGTATTCACTTAGGATAATATTAAGATGCTGATTGTATTTCCGATAAAAAAATATATACATGGAACTAGTCAGATTTACCAGGGATATACTTCTTATTAAAAGTAGATCCGAGGCTAGGTTTATTGATGAATTGCAAAGAGCTATTGACAAATTGTTGAATTATCTCAGAAAACGGGTTACAGATAAAAACAAAACATTTAGTTTTAGAAAATCACAAACTTAGGAAACACTTTAATATTTAAAAGACGTATATTCAAAAGATGAATTCAGTTAAAAAATTTAAATTCAATCGATTTCATAGTTTTAAATTCAATGAAATATTATAAATTCAATACACGAAATAAAATAACGGATATGTAGACGTCAATTTCTGGGCGGCATAATTAGTAAGCGATCTTATAGTGTATTTTCTCTGCTTCTCTGCGAATACGAATACGTTGTAATTTCCTTGCTTCCGCAGAGGCAACAAACGAATTTCTAAAATTCTTCCCAGCTCTTGTCCTCAACATGTAAAACAGAATTTTGAAACTTTTCATCTGCACTCTTCTTTGACATTAACAGCTGCTTTGCCAAAAGGCATACTTTTACCTGATATTTAGTTCCCGACCTTTCCAAATTTTTTTTTTCTTGCCTTTCTTTTCAGTTGTCTAAAATGTTTGTTTCAATATTCGTGATCCAGTTTTATTTTTTTTAATATCTTGTGCGAAATAATGTCCTCCTTAAGCTGTAGCACAATAGACTTGAATATGGAATTAGATTTACGCGCCTCGAGAAATGCAAGTGGATGCAAACCAAAAATATGCCTTGTGCAACTTGTTCTTAACAAACAAGCCGTTCATGAGCTGCAACAGTGGCTTAACTCGAAAAATAATTATGGCTGTTATTTTACATTTCATTAAATAAATATCAATATTGCTAGAACTTTTTGAAACATTTCACTAATACTTTTTCTCCATCAATTATCGATCATTAAGCTTGTGATATTTGCATTTCAACTTCAAGCAAAAACGCCACACACGTTTAGCTCAAAACTTAAGTTTTTCGAGTTTAGCCAATATTGTCCCCCAGAAATTATATTTGTAGTATTTGTCTATGAAATTGCAATATAATAACTACCGTACTTTTCCTATGTGTTTGTAATAAGTCAAAAAGAGTAAGATATCAATAAAACAAATGATTTCTTTAATTTACAGTGTATTCTTTATGATAGATGTAAGATTTTTTTTTCATTAGCGATCTTAATCATCAATTCTAGGTTTCTGTCAGGAGAAACGAATTATTAGGATGGACTCTCTCTACAGCTTACGCATTTCTGACTATACGAGTAAAATCGATTCTTTTCACCTCAATCCCCGTAAAATCTAGTCAATCCGCCCTCTAGCTAAAGATAATTACAAATTCAATTAGGAGAATTTGTATAACGATTTCAACCCATATTTAATCTACTGAAAATTATCAGAAATGGCCAAATATCTTTAGAATATAAGAATCCCTGAACTGAAGAACAGTATTACAAAAGGGACGCAAACAAAAACAGCGTCAAATTAGCTGTCAGGCTCGTAACGAGACAAATTATTTAGCTGTTTCGCAAATAGCGTTTATTTTCCCCTCCAAGTTTGAACGAAAGTTCGAGCTCAGCTCCCGTCGGGGCAAGACCTCCGCCGGAGTCGCTCCTTGTGATAAAGTGTTCGCTGTGATAAAGTGTTCGCTGTGATAACACCTAGGTTATTGTGTGTACTTTAAGTTCTATCCGGATACAAGTATAACTATACAGTGAAGTGTATGTAAACGTATATAGTGCAATATAAATATTTAACAATTAGTGAAACACAAAATGAAACTGCTGGCCTCGGCCAGAGCATCCGTGAAGCAATACTAACTTACAACGGAACAACATCCGTTGCAATGCAGTCAACCGATCCACCGCAGCTTACGCCAGAACAACAGCTTCAATGGCAACCCCATCAACAAATGCAGCCACACCTCTGGCCTCAACCATAGCAGAACGGCTGCACGGCATCATTAACACCCGACAACATCTTAGTAGTAAGTACGCCAGGGCAGCAGCCTTCATGGCACCCTCCACAAGCACAGCACCAGTCCTGGCTACAAGGAAAAGATAAAGGTGACCTTGAAATGTCTACAAATTATAACCACGGAGAAGAAAGTAATGAAGAATGGCAACTAAACATACGTAAACGAAGACGACGTAGTGATGGTAATCAATTAAACACTAACCTACCGACATTAAAAGAAAAAGCAATTCCTCTACAAAATAAGTTCGCCCCACTAATGAATGATATTCAATTCCAAAATGAAGCGGCGGGGAAAGAATCACATTTTTCTATCCCACCCATATTTATTCCCGGCATCACAAATGTACCAAAATTGATCGAAATCCTCAAACAAAAAGTTAATCAAGAAGACTTTACATACAAAATGTACAATAACGAAATAAAACTAATGCCACGCACAGTGGACGCGTTCCGCTTGATAATAAAGCTCCTCGACGAAAAAAAGGCAGCATATCATACTTATCAACTCAAACAAGACAGTGCTTTTAGAGTTGTACTCCGATACTTACATCCCACAATTGATAAAGACGAAGTTGTAAGAGAATTAAAAACCCTCGGACATACAGTTCGTAACTTACATAACGTGCGGCATAGACTAACTAAACGTCCACTCTCACTTTTCTTCGTAGACCTTGAACCAAGCCCAAACAATAAAGACATCTACAAAATAGAGAAACTCGTCAATGCCATCATAAAATTTGAACCTCCCTACAAAAAGAAAACAGCCGTTCAGTGTCATAGATGTCAAGAGTA
Organism: Gryllus longicercus; assembly: GCA_038098605.1. Taxonomy (NCBI): domain Eukaryota; kingdom Metazoa; phylum Arthropoda; class Insecta; order Orthoptera; family Gryllidae; genus Gryllus; species Gryllus longicercus. The sequence continues at coordinate 687,399 of JAZDUA010000245.1, read as the reverse complement.
CGGACACACAAGGTCATACTGCAGAGAAACCCCTAAATGCGTAAAATGTGGTGAAGAACACTTCACTGAAGACTGCAAGAAGGATAGAAATGCACCAGCCATATGCGCTTTATGTTCTGATAATCACCCTGCCAACTACAAAGGATGCCCAGAATACCAGAGATATATGAAAAGCAGAATTCAATACAGAAAATCAACATTCCAAAATCCAATTTTAAATCCTAAAGAGAAGCAAATAGTTCCAAATGCCTCAGATTTCCCTCCATTACCCATTCACTCTCTCCAAAATAAAACTTCCAATCCCAACTCACAATCCGTAAGAAAACACGAGCAACCTCATGATAATGCAATCTATTATCCAAATCCCAAACCAGTTTGGAATACAAGAAATTATTCTAATCATGGAACTACAAACGACCAAGAAGACCTCAGTCAAGTCCTTGATAAAGCCTTTCAGAGATTCGAAAACATTTTGAAACAGCAATCCGTGCAAATAAATACCCTCCTTAATTTAATCACTACTCTGATATCCAAAATGCATTAAATGGCGGGGAAAATAAAACTACTACTCTGGAACGCTAATGGTATACTCCAGCATCGCCGAGAGGTTATAGCAATTCTCACCGAACAAGCCATAGATATCATGCTTATATCTGAAACACACTTCACAGATAAAAGCTATCTTCAAATTCCGGGATACGAAATCTACACTACTGAACATCCGGACGGAACTGCGCACGGCGGAACGGCCGTTGTCATTCGTAAAACGGTCAAACATCATGAGCTTACCGAATACAAAACGGAAGAAATTCAGGCCACCTCCGTAATGATTACAGAAAACGGTAGACCACTAACCCTAACAGCAGTTTATTGTCCTCCGAAACACCAAATAACGGAAGATCAATTTACTACGTTTCTAAAAAACGCTTGGACGGAGATTCATAGCCGGCGGAGACTACAACGCCAAACATCAACAATGGGGCTCACGTCTCAATACCTTAAGGGGGAAGAATCTACTTAAGGCAATAAACAAATTGAATGTTATGACACTATCAACGGGAGAACCTTCATACTGGCCAACTGATATGAACAAAACACCTGATCTTCTAGACTTTTTCTTAGCAAAAGGAATAATACCTGCTACAATCAAGATTAAAACCAACTACGACCTTAGTTCCGATCATACGCCAGTAGAGATGACCATATGTTCGTCCGTTACTGAGCGCAGATCACCACCTAAACTTTGTAATAAGTTTACTAACTGGGATAAATTTCGAATATACGTTAACAACTCGTTAAGCGTAAATATGCCTCTAAAATCAAGCAATGATATAGATAATGCAGTTCTATATCTAACAGAGGTTATACGGATTCTAAATCTAACAGAGGCTGCCTGGAGAGCAACACCAAAATCTGAAGTAATCAAGAACTTACCGTACCCCAAAGAAATTAGACAAAAAATAACTGAAAAACGCCGACTTCGTAGAATCTATATGTACACCAGACAGCCCGAAGACAAAAAGAAACTTAACGCATCAGCCCAGCAACTAAAAAGAGAACTAAAAGAGTACCAAAACACAAAATTTTCCAATTACGTAAATTCCTTGTCACCAACAGCTATAACTAATTACTCACTGTGGAAAGCAACAAAAAAAACCAATCGCCCACAACAACACATCTCGCCCATTAGAAGACAAGATGGCACATGGGCACGAAGTCCTGAAGAAAAGGCCGAATGTCTTGCTATACACTTTTCTACAGTATTCAAACCAATAGTTAAACGAAGTATTTCGGAAAATGAGGTAATAGAAAGTTTACAGACTCCCCTCCAACAGTCGGCACCCATCAAGACGTTCAGTTTATGTGAAATAGAAGAAACCATTAAAAAGCACATAAATCCTACTAAAAGCCCAGGACATGATCTTATAACTGGTACAATATTACAAGAATTACCCAAGGAAGCGCTATCATTCGTCACATCCATCTTTAATGCCATTATAAGCGAGAGCCACTATCCGACTCTCTGGAAGTATGCACAAGTGATAGCCATAGCGAAACCTGGAAAACCTGCTACAGACATTGCATCATACAGACCAATAAGTCTTCTCCAAGTTTTATCCAAGGTATTTGAAAAACTACTTTTACAACGGCTTAAACCAATAACTGATAATATAATACCAGACTTTCAATATGGGTTTCGTGAAGGTCACTCAACTATAGATCAGACACACCGAATAGTAAACAAGATATCTCAAAGCCTAGAAGAAAAGAAATATTGCTCTGCTGCTTTCTTGGACGTACAGCAAGCATTTGATAGGGTCTGGCATGCAGGTCTGCTATTCAAAATCAAACAATTACTCCCGCACTCATTCTATACATTTTTTAAAACGTATCTATCCAGCCGCTTTTTTCAAATTAAATACCAAGATGTTTTCTCTGGATTTAAGCCACAGACAGCAGGTGTCCCTCAAGGAAGTATCCTAGGACCAATTCTGTACGTAATCTATACTTCTGACCTACCAACAACAGAACGCACAACGATGGCTACATTTGCTGATGACACAGCTATTTTAGCTGTCGACGAGGACTCAACTCGAGCATCGGAACACCTGCAAGCGCATCTGGACAAGATAGAAGAATGGACGAATCAATGGAGAGTAAATATAAACACAGCAAAATCACAACAGATTACCTTCTCACTTCGAAAAGAACAGTGTCCCAAAGTGAAATTAAACTCGTCAGAACTCTCAGTAACAACGGTCGTGAGGTATCTTGGTTTACATCTAGACAGTCACTTAACCTGGAAACCTCACATCTTGAAAAAGAGGAAAGAATCACAACTGAAATTAAGCAAATTATCATGGCTACTTAACCAAAGGTCTAAGCTCTCCTTAAACAACAAAATATTAGTGTACAAGACAATAATCAAGCCAACATGGACATACGGCATCGAACTCTGGGGAACTGCCAGCAAGTCAAACTTGGATATCCTGAGAAGATTCGAAACAAAAACACTGAGATATATATGCAACGCTCCGTGGTTCGTCACCAACAATAATTTGTACAAAGATTTAAACATCTCAACAATGGCAGAGATTATCTCGGAGAGAAGCAAGAGGCATCAGAAGAGATTGGGATGCCACCCGAATCAACACTCAGTGAACATGCTGGACAATAGTGAACATGTGTATAGGTTAAAGCGTGAACATATTCTAGACTTACCCTTTAGATTCTCTTCATAGTAACTTGTATCATGTATACCATTTACTAATTGTTCCAAGTGAACAGATTGTAAATTAGCAGAATTGAAAATAAAAAAAAAATAAAAAAAGTTTGAACGAAAGTTGTTACTTGTAAATACAATAATGATGTATGAATATGAAACTATTAAATAATATTTTATAATTATTTTATTTTTGTTTTCTTTAGTAACAAGGTGTGTTAGTTAAAAAGCCAATTAAATTTCCAGTTAAAAAGCACGGGTTAAGCGTCGAATTGATTGCGAGTTTCACCAGCAACTGCCCTTGAAACTCCCGCTGTGATAATAGTCCGAGATCTACCGTTTAAGAAGAGGTAACTCCGTTTATCTGTTTTCTCTTCTCGTTTCGATAATTTAAGGGCTCAGTGGAACGAGGGACCATACCACATGTTTTGTGAAATTGAATTATTAACATTAAATATAACATCAAATACTATTATTTTTGAATAATGTGTTATTTAAATTTAGTATGAACTTAACTTCGGTTTTTATAGTTGCAAACCCTCATTTTCCATAATTTTTGTAGCATTAATTACTTCATTCAACAAATCCTTTGTTGTCTACTTCGCTAAATTCTATTTAGCACTGTTTTTGCTGTACTACTGGCTTCAGCAAGTCAACAGCTCAAAAAATAGTGAATACGGTGACACAGAAAATTGACATACGATATATTAGCGGAAGTAATATAACACGAACGTACCTGTGCAAGAACTCTCTCGCGCGATAAACCCCATCCTCTTCCCTAGCCTTCCATTTCTATATTAAGCTCATATCTTTATCTTCAAGCTTCTCTTATCCTCCGTCATTTGTTCTATGATATCTCCTTGTAATTGTACTAACTGATCGTATTTTAACAAAACAGTACAAAACACTCACGTCAATACGAACTATTCTTATTTACCTTTGTTACCGAAGAGAGAGGTCCACCTGTGCGATTCCATCGCTTAGAATATCAAGTAATTCGTTTAATTTCACACACAGTTACAGATTCTACACGTCTCTGATTAGGTGGGGTAGAATCGAGAAGCGCCGAACCAGCAAAAATGAAATAGAATGTACATAATCTCATCCTGTAGATTACGTGTGAGGAGTGCAATGCACCTTTTGCGCGAATGCCAATGTTTGGAGAGAATGCGCTTCGAGGTGGAGCAAAGGCATGGAATTCAGGTGGTTGAAAGTACGCTTCCGAACTACATTTCTGTCAAAAAAAAATATGCTGAATTACAAGTGATGGCCCCAAAAATAATTGCAGTTTATAAATGAGTAAAGAAGTTGTGAAATTAGTAATATTTATTATAGACAACCAGTGTTCACCAGACGTATGTATGCTACATGTTAAGCACGTCTCATCTGGGCACATCTCTAGGTAGATAAAACTGGTAAAGATTGCTGATTCCAAGTATGGAAAACATTATGTTACCAAACAATTGTTTTGTTTTAATATAGTATATAAATGCACCGAGCGAAGAGGGTCAGGGCGTAACTCACTGACTTTGCATTCGGGAGGCCCGGGTTATACCCCCGTGCCGATCATCCTGACCGGGGTTTTCGTGCTTTCACTCGGTCATCCAGGCGAATTCTGCGATGGTTCTACTGAAAGGGCCAAGTCCGCGAAACCGGCGTCGCTAGTCGAATTCTTTAACTACGTGAAGTCCCGATGGGTCGTGAGTTCCTGGTTGGGTGACCGACTACCATCCTTGGGATCTAACGGCGCCGAGGCCAATTGCCCTTTACGGGACATACTATAATGGCTAAATATATAGATACAAAATAACTCTGAGCCCCATTTCATCTCGAGTTAGATCTTAATGTTGAAACTACTGTTTGTTAATAGATAAATTAAGAAAAATTGCTACTCATTGGTGTTAATTATTAGTATTTTTATTGTTTAACAGATTTATAACAGAAAATTAATATAAACCAATTTTATTTTAAATTTCTTTATATTTATTGATATTAAAAAACAAATTTTGTTGAATGAACAATGGCGAATCGGGTTGATCTCGGGTTTAAGATTACCATTGGCCTTGGCCACCTCCACTATTGTACTGGAGCGAGATACCGCTTACCTTGACATGATCAGATTCTCTTCCAATCGGTGGGCAAGAATGTTCTCGTTCACCAGGCAAGAATTTTTTATAATATATTGAAAAACATTTAAATTAGCATTACACAGTTACTAATTATTTCCTAATATTTTACTGATTCTACGATAAATAACATCATTGACACTTTTAATACAAATCACTTCACAATATTCCCACTGATTTTACAATTTGTAACATTGAAGACGTTTTATATGCCAGAAAATAACACGGCCTCCTATCACTCTAGGGTAGGAGATTCGATGAAACATTAATTAATTTATGTAACTACGACTATTCTGATTTATTTAGGTCATTTTTCTCTTCTGTTCCTTGCATGGTATCAGGTGAAGATTTTTTACTTTCTCGCGGTTACAACGTAAGAAGAGAAACTATTGTAATTGTGTGCCGGAAAACAGCGAATTTTCCACCCAAAAACTCATATTGCCGGGCCCTGGTAAGGAAAAAGTGAATAAATATGGATGTATGGATGTGATCCAGTGGTATATGAAAATTGGTCTTATTGGATCAAGGTACGAATGCCTCATTTGTAAGAAAGTCATGAAATTGACCGAGCGAAAAACTTGAGTGAAGCTACGAGTGGATGCGCCGAAAGAAGGGGTCAATTCTCATGAGCAAAAAAGGTCTGTGAGAAAGGATTCGCGGTTTTCGGAGAGTCAATTCAAGATGCATGAAGTGCTTATCATTTCCTATATTCGAAGTTTTGAAATCACCATGCGAAATGGTGATGAATAAATTGAAAGTATGTTCCGAAACCGTGACTGATTAGTTTAGTTTTTGCCGGAAAATGTCTAGATGTTGTCACTGATCAACACGAACCGCTGGGAGGAGATGATATTGTTGTGGAGATTGACGAAAGTATAATTATTTTGTAAAAGGAAGTACAGTAGAGTCAACGTTGATCCAATCTTACGTTTTCCAGGGTAGTTGAAAACCCTAGCAAGGACGTTAGGTGTTATTAAAACGTTCATCAAGCCGGAATCCATCGTGATCTCGGACGGTTGAAAGTCTTCCAATTGCCTAGAAGACGAAGGTTATCGCCACATAAGCATCAAACATTCGCTGCGTTTCAAGGACCTTGAAACCGGTGCTCACACCAATAGCATCGAGTGGCACGTGATTTCAATGAAAAGAAACCCCTCTAGGCACCAATGCAAGGACCAAATGAGGAATTACATCTTTGAATGCATTAGGGGACGAAACACGTGAAAATTTCGAAAGTAGCACGAGTTTGGGGGCCGCAGCCCTAATACAGTATTGTTAAAGTATGTGCATGCATTTAAGTATGTGTATATATATTAGTATTAATGATGCTTTAAAAGTAGTAGATTTTTTCAGAAACAAGCGTTAAAATGTACCGCGTAAATGATGAATCATTTGTATTTGTCGTTCATGGCACATGATTCAGAGGTAGGCATCAAAGACATATACTCACGGTGGAAGAAACATAAAATACATATCTTACACCGTGCATATACTGTATGTCTATGATCATGTCAGGTGCGCCATAAACCCAAATGAACCGCGAATAGTATGCGACAGAGGCTGGAGCAAACACAGGTTGTTTAGCGTTTGCTCCAGCCTGAGTGCCTATGTCGCTTACAATTATTTATATATATATATATATATATATATATATATATATATATATATATATATATATATATACTTCTAAAGCACCGATTACTTTGGTCCCTTAGAATTCATTAACGAGGATTTGCTGTACCCAGAGACGTATCTAGGTATTCAGGCGCTTATGGCAAGCAAAGAATTTGCGCTCGTCGGAATTCTTCAAATTATGTTTGTTATGTTTTAGCGGGCATACTTTTAAATAGCGCCCCATATGAGGGGCGCCCATGGCACGTATCATACAGTAGATAAGCCTCTGGCTGTACCTAGTTATTCTAAAATTTTGTCCACCTCGGACAAAACCTAAAATTACAATTATGTAACAAATAGTACCTAAGAGTAGTTAAACGGTGTCTAATTGGTCATATGAAATCGCACCTTTTTGCCTCACTGCAACACAAAAACAAATATTTTGTATTGTACCATCATATGGTCATAATTTCGATATTTTTCATTTTTAGAAAATATTTTCAACACGAATTTTGCGTTATTTATAAAACAGTTTTTAGGCATGTCATTAATTTTTCACTCGCGTTTTCGCTTACGTTAACGTCGATCATGTTTTAGTAAATTAATATTTCTCATTACAAAGTCATTTCACTAACTTTAATGAACTAAAGAAAGGTAAAACTATTAAAATGCTAGCATCTCATTTTTTCGTCAGACCGAATATTTCTGGCCATGAAATGTAAACTCTTTAAAATATTAAAAAGATAGATAGTTTCCTTACCTTTCTAACTGCTCACAAAATGGAAATATAATTAAAGTAAAGAATGAAATTCAAAGGACCACTGCAAATCACACGAACGCACTCTCTGGAACATATTTTACCCTGCCGCCAGTGATTATGTCCACAACTTTCCCAATGCTGCCAACATGACATTCATTACGGTCAGGTTAATCCTTTTGGTTTTCAGTAGAATTAACTTCATGAACGGAACGTTATACATTGAAACATTATTATATACAATGTTTCATAAAATGTCAGCAAAATTTCTATTTTAGTATAAATTAACTTATTCTCTGAAAAGATCTCGACAACATTTATCTAAAAACATTTTACGACCTCGATTGTTCTTCCTGTTGCAGTACGAGTCAGATAGTATTGGTGCGAGTTGAACATCACCTGTGGTGTCCATATACTCTTTGGTGGTGTCAGTGTTGCGTGTGTTGCACTGTGTAGCGTCCTGTGTTAAAGGTTATTTGCACGTTCGAGAAAGAAAAAAGTTAGTTGTACTGCCTTAAAAACTCAATACAGGTAATCACTTTATTATGTTTAGATAGCTAACCTCGTAGTATTCTCAATTTTTAATTAGAGAGAAACAAATCGTGTTCTATTGTACTTGTAATGTCAGTTTCAGCGTTAAACAATGATCATTCCGATACGTTGTTTTACCTGCGGAAAAGTTATTGGCAATAAATGGGAGGCGTATTTGGGACTTCTTCAGGCTGAGTACACTGAAGGGTAAGAAATGACTTGTGCCATTGTTTCAACTTTAACATTATCCTTTAGTCCAGGATATTTATTAGTGTTCGTAATTTGTTATTAGAGATGCATTGGATGCCTTGGGTTTGAAGAGATACTGCTGCCGAAGAATGTTGCTTGGTCACGTGGACTTGATTGAAAAATTGTTGAATTATGCACCTCTAGAGAAGTAATGTTTCAAGTGACTTCCATAGGTGTATCAAAAATGAAGCCCCCCCCTCCAAAAAAAAAGTTTTTTTGTACCTAATTTATATTCTTTCTGAGATATGAACGTTGTGAACATATGCTTGTGAAGTATTGTATATAAATAAATTATCTTTGCATATTTACTGGTTTCACACATTTCCCTCAATATGCAACTGAGTTAACCTTTGATTCCACTTGATAATTGAAGATTGATTGTATTGCAAGTGTAATAGTGAAAACTATTTAAAGATAATACTTCATTTAATTAAATGTAAACCTGAAAATAGTATGAGTATTAAATAACTGTATGCTGTATGACATTATAGGTTGAAGAAAAGCTGCTTTAGTGTTTAATAACAATAGTATTCATTTAACAAATGACTGTTTTCTTCATTCAATTTCATCACAATTTATTGCTTCATTTGTTAATCAACACTCCTGTAATTATTTTATTACTCTGAAATTGCAATTTCTTATCCAAATTTGTTCTGCAAAGAAAGTTGTGAACTTTAATAAGAAAATTCATATCTAACTGAAGACACTTTATTTTTAAGAAAAATATTCTCTTTTATCATCAAAGTATATGCAATTGGAATGTACAATTATTGTGCTAATAAGCTCTGATACACCTGTACATAGTATACTTACAATCATATCAAAACCAAGAAATAATTCTTTAAGATTGGCTTTGTCACAAATTTAGCAATTAATTTCAATTGCTTACATAATTAATCACCGAAGACATTACATCACAAAGTTGTAAATCCTTTCCCTTCACACTGTCTCTTGATAAGGGAAAAGAGAGACAAGAAGTAACTTCTTGATTGAGGATTCACAAAAAACGTTAAAGGAGTTTCCGTATTTATACCTTCTCCTGCAACAAAAGTTCCTCGAAGAGACTCTTGATCAGTCTGGGTCTCAAATCCTGCACCGTGGACTAGTCCTGTGCTACGGCGCACAAAATCTACAACTCTATCATGTGAGGACACTTCTGGTGTTAGTGTGTCATCTGTGCAAATCTGGAAGCAAACAAGGGTAGGGTCTGACGGATGATCAAAGCTAGACACTTCAACTAAAGGAAGGATGCGCTTCGTTGTATCATCTTCTAGATTCACCAAAAAGAGAGCATGAGTGCAAAGTACCAAAGCTACAGCTTCATATGCTCCAGATGGTGTTATGGCTGTTGCTTCCGTAACAAATAACAAGGATTCTTTACCAGCTGCTCCACTCCCTACCAATTTCCAAGCATATTTCAGGTGTGAATTGACCCCACAAAAAGTGTGATCAATAATTGGATTATGTCGAACTTCTGGCAAGGATGCCCATCCTGCTCCATACAATAAACCTTCACCAGCCCGAGCCACAAGTTCAGCCGCGCCACTCAACGGCTTGGTAACAACTCCAACAAGCCCACGGCCAACACTCGCTACCAACCCTCCTGGCGAGGGACCATTTGTCATAACTGTTTGAATGGGATGGTGTGCAATTCCACCCACAGCACCAAGAATACTGATTCCAAATCCCGCAAGGCCCTGCATTAAACCTTCTGTGAGCCCCTGAGGCCGATGTCGTCTTTGTTCTTCAGCACGAGCCAAATGCTCATGATCTAGAGTCAGGCGATCAAGATTGCGTGCCACACTAGATGCCAGTTTAGTTACTGATGTGAGAGTACCTTTAAAAAAAATTGCAATATTATTATTAGTAGTATTAGTATTGTATACAATCAGTTAACAACTATGATATAAGATTTCAGTATTGTGCCAAGTTCAAAACAATCTTGTATTGATAACTTGGCCATGCCAGAACAATCATTTTTTGGATGTTTATGAAGTGTAAAATAAATGAAAGTATAAATGCAGGTATAATAAATTTATAACTTTTTCATTCACATTCACCTGCAAAAATATTACAAAGCACATTTGAATGTTTAATATGTGCAGACTGTGAACAGACTTGGTGCACTTATTTGTGAAGCATCAATTATTGTTTTCAAAAGATTTTTCCTGTGTGTTACTAGGACTTTCAGAACCTTTCATGGCTCCCTATGTTCACTTTGGTCATATTCTGAAGGTTTTTCATGTTTTCAAACAGGCAAAGATTGTTGATTGCGACTCTTCAAGAAAATGTCTGGGCATTATGATAGGATAGTGTTCTGTGATGCTTATCCACAATACGTGAAGTCTAATGGTTTTTGTTATTTTATTTGTTTTTGTTTTCACATTTCCAAACAGCAAAATATTTTGTACAAATTTCGTAATGCACACTACTGTCATGGACTTTTAACAAATGTTTGAAAAATGCATAGTTAAAACAGGCAAATTATTTCCAGAGAAATGAAAATCATACAACTTACCTGCAGTAATATGTCTCATGAGAGAAGCTGAACCATGAGAAATTCCAACCAAAAAGGCCCAAGGCCCATGAAAGATACCCTGAAAAGGCAATGTGAAAAAATCACGCAGTCCAAGGCCCAGTTCCCTGGCAAAACCTCCAGGAGCACCTAGAAGTTCTAGTGAGCCCACAACCCAGCCAAGGCCAAACAGTGCTCCAGAGAGGTAATGCATTGTAAGAGCATGGCCTAAACGATATGGTGTTGTGATTAATTGCTTGCGTTCAAATGTATTAAACTGAAGTGGAGCCTCTTCAAGAGCTATGTAGAGCTTTACTGAAGTATGCATACTTAAGAGAACAGATAATGGCTCTATTGCTAGAGAATGCAACCGCAAAGGCATTGCCAATTCTTGTGCACGCCACAGTGCATCTTGTAACACTTTGACAGCAAGTGCTCGCCTCCATCCAGCAACCATTCGATCAACCATTGGACCTTCGGGAGTCATGACAAGAACTCCCGGGAAAAAGCATGCTAATGAATCCATCAGATACATGATGAGTGTATCCTCAATATATGCACTCAGAGGTCCGACAATAATGCGCACATGTGTTGCAGTGGATACATTAGTTAGACCGTAGCGAGGTATCACTAATTTAAAGTGCATTTGTAGAAGAGCATATTTTGAGGTCTGTTCAATAAGTCGTTGTGCAGGTGCAGACAATGAGAAATAGCGATTCATGGCTCGAAGTCTTGCATTTTCAGTAGGCTGTCCCATTAATATAACAGGAAAGTCAAATCCACCTCGTTGATACATTTGGTTGTCGATCTGCAAAATAAGTCCCAATGTTACATGCCGTTATCGACCTTTTGCATCACACTGTTGATAGAGCTGGTAGTTATACGATAAAACTATATTAAATTTCAAGAATTTTTACACAAGAAAAGAAAAGGAAAATGTTTAAAATGTGGCCATGAAAGCAATTGTGGACTAACTGTAGTCTGCCATGAGCAATAGTAGTGTACAATAATGGTACACTGCACTGAAGTGTCCATGCTCAGCTGACAAGCTGCAGATGGTTTACTGTTGCTCTCATGGCTTTAAATATTCTGTTTCTTCTTTTTTTAAAGAAAGCAGTTAGACAGTGACTAAATAGCACAGCTCATTGTGTCCAAGCTAATATTTCATGTAATGAGATATTTCAGATTCCTACCTGTAAATCTCCCACCAAAATCTGGAATTTTTGGGATTCATTCTGTTCATCTATATCACCTGGTTCAATAGATATACATAGATCATCCAAGTTCACCACTATTACTTCAGTTCTTCCAGTGCTTTCTTTTGGAAGGTCTTCAAGAAGAGTAATATTAAAACCTTTAATAAAACACATAATAACTGTACGAGAAGACCCAGACAATGGTGGTTCTTGGAACCTGGCTAAGCTTGATCTCAGAGCATCACTTTCCAAATGTGACAATTTAGCTGACATTCTGGGTTCTACGTTCGTCACAGTCACTTCTGTGTGAGCAAAGGCTGCTTCTTCTGATACAACATGATCTAATGCACTATTGTAACTGCTTATAGAAGTACTGCTTTTAGTTGCAGACACTGGAGGGGAAGAAATGCTGGAATCTTGATCCTTGATACTATCCATAATTGTAACTTTTCTGTTTCCTCCAACATGTTCTGATGGCAGACTCTCCGTTTCAGAACCATGTTCGAGAAGTCGAGCTCGAATGTCACGTGCAGATATTTCTACATGACTGACCTGCAAATGAATTTTAGATTTGTCATATTTGCTAATTTTGTTTTTACATTTTTCACATATTTCAGTAGAACAAATCATGAGAGTTAAGGTTCTGCACTTTTGACATTCAATGCATTGTGACATTCTAGAGTCTCAAGCAAATTCATATATTTTTAACATGTATTTGTCTTTAATATTTTTGTTCTTGACTTTTTTCCTATTATGTTTTCAATCTGTTTAATTCCAATAAGTACATTAAAAAATGAATTATGTTTTTAAATATCACAAAAAAAGATTTTACATGCAGACAAGACTCACCGTTTCAACAGATATGTAGGCTGTATGACAATGGACATGTAGTGACACTCTCACATCCCCATGACCTGGCAAATATAAGAACCTTTCTTGTGGTTCATTGACATCAATCCCATAGGACCATATTGGTAAATCTTCTCCCAAAACATCTTGTACCAAAGCAAATACCAAAAAAGACTGGGTACTAACAAACTGAGCACTTAAGAAGTTCCTTGCAGTGTCTGGTAAATTGTAATGTGCCTGACTTTTCTCAGGAACTATACACCACCATTCCAAATGTTCTGTTTCACGAAGAGCACATCCATTATTTTCTGATGTGCCCTGAGCACACACCAGTTTGAAATTGCATTTGTTGTACACCAAGATTTGTGGATGATTTTCTGGATGGAGAGTTAGCAATACCTATCAAATTAAACAATTGCAATGTTGATTCAGATTGGCATTAAAAAATATTTCTACTTCAACAGAAATATCTACAAGTTAAGTAGCTGCGAACAAATATTTTTCGCGCCAGAAAACTTCTCATAAATGTTATTCAACAGAAACAAGTGAAAAACTAGAAAACTACTTTATACCTGCTCATCCTTTTCTTCAAAAGTAAGTACAAAAGTCTCTGTGATAATCTTGGAACTAGTGTCAGCTCGATCAGATGGAACAGAAAATTGTATCCGAGATGGTGAATTACCACCCACATACAAAGGACAGCTCCATCCATGTCCTATATCAATGACTACATAAAATGCAAAGTCCTTCTCAACAACAGATTCTTCCTCTCCTTTGGATTTTGCATTTGTAACCACTGTCCAATGAACTAATGCTGTACCTTCCATTTGTTCCTGGGCATTAACATGGTACTAAATTATTTCAATGTAACAAAACATTTGTTGGGAAGAAAGAATTTGATTGAAAGAATGGAAATTCATCTGTGAGTGATTAAAATCTTAACTGGAGAATAGATTCAACATAATTGTGCTTTTAATATTTAATACAAGAAAATGTAAGGTAAAATTCAAATTAATTTTATTGCTTTTTTCACTTTTTAAGTCTTATATGAAAAAAACAACTTGTGTAAACATCTCTCATCCTCTCTCCTAACCCTGCAGCACACTGTCACACTTAGGTCCCTTCCCTTCACTCGCTTTTGAATGGTACTGTGCCCAACCTAGGCCACTAGCTTAACAATGTTTAGAATATCATAGAAATGTGAAATCCTGTAGCGATATTTAATTGATCCCCTTCCAACCTTTTACAAGACTTACAATTGAATCAAGTTAATAAAATTAATTAATACACCACTTTCATTTTCTAAATTTGCATTAAGAGACTTAATTTGCATTTGCTGTGAATTTTGCATTAAGAGACTTTCCCATAATTATTATAAAATTGCGTTAACGTCAAAAGTCACATTTAACCAGAAAGTATTAATATCAGATTATACAAATTAAAATACATGAAATTACATACTTGTTCAATTGCCTGTGTTAACAATATAAAAACTGACTATTGACTCTGAAAGATATTTATTCCTGTATAAATTAATGAATGAAATACAAGAACAAAATAACATGACCCCTAATTTGTAGGGCCAGATCAAAGAAATTAATGAAATTACAGAAAACAGCATTGCTTTCTTGCATAAGGGAAAATCAATCTCTGTTACATTTCCGCAAAGAGTGGAGAATGGTATACTGAAAGCTTCTTTAATTTTTGACTTAAAATAAAAATTTGCTTCATTCCATGCTGTAAATTAAAATAAATACAAACAATAGATCTTACCAAATTAATTGATGGTTCAACTGCAGGTATTATTACAGGTTCTATGTTATCTAGATATGACTGGTAGGAGACATTTCGTTCATCTTTATGAGTTGCCAAAAGTGCTACCCTCACAGAAGTAAAGCAACCAGCATTAACAAATATGCATGAAGGACGAATATGTAAAATTCGTATTTCATCAACCATAGAGGATTGAAGATTGGCCACACAGATTAAATTGGGTGGTCCAGAGCCTGTCACCATCATCCTTCCTTCTTGAGGTATTAAACCTACATCAGAGTAGGTGACATTAGAAAAAACAATAGACATCGTATACACTTTGAATTTTCAACGTCCTTCTAAAAAGGTTTGTTTAATGAAAAGTATCTTAAGTACATCAAGTTCCATAACAGCAATTAAAATACATAAAATGAACAAGAAAAAATAAATATACAGAAGAACAAGAAATATTTCTCTCCAATGAAACTATTGAGTACACTAAGGTACATACGGAAATACTCCTAGAAAATATTGGTATGACTGACTTGCAAAAAATCAAAAACTTGACAAAAGCAAATTTTGTAATTTGTATAAAAATGTAAATTCACTTTCATTTTTAAGTATTCATTGTTTTATGAATTGTATATATGATGATGTTCAGAGGAAATAAAAACCACATAATTACAATAATTAGCAAAACTATCCAGCACCTATTTTTATAACCTCTACCTTCACTC
Organism: Gryllus longicercus; assembly: GCA_038098605.1. NCBI lineage: Eukaryota > Metazoa > Arthropoda > Insecta > Orthoptera > Gryllidae > Gryllus > Gryllus longicercus. The sequence continues at coordinate 671,850 of JAZDUA010000245.1, read as the reverse complement.
ACAGAAAAGTGCCAACATTAAGAACAATAACTGTGCAACAAAGAGATGCATGGCATAAGAAATAGTACTACAAAAAGAAGCCTATCACACAAATCTCTAACCTCTGAATTTATTGCCTCATAAATTAATAAATTAAAAGGTAAATCATTATTTCATTTTGACAAACAAATTAGCAAGATTAAAATTCTCTAATTCTGGAAATTTTTTCAAATTATTACACTAATCCACGATAGTATACAAATATACACATTTTAGTAGTACACACAGAAGAAAATACAATTATGTAATTATAAATACACAAATAAAAATAAAATTTGTAAAATGTTACAATTAAATAAAATTACCAATTGTGAAATTCTCCACTTAATATTTGTCTTAAGATGACCCACCTGTAATATGGGGCATGTAGAATGCTAGATGGTCCCAGTCGTTTCGAGCAAGTTGCAATGCTCCAGTGCCAAAAACCTCACTTCTATCACCACTCACAGAGGACATCAGCAAATGAAAAGTGCTTTCAAGACGTGGAGGCATAGCAACTCCAGGAGACAAAACACTGCATACAATGTGATCTTCAGATTGAATGGCCACTTGCACACCAAGAGTATTCACCAGCAGAGCCCATGGTCTTAGCTCCACAAGCAGAGATGCACAATGAGGACCCAATGGTCGGTAAGCAACCTAGAAATAGTTTTTACTAATTGTGCTAATTAAGAAATTAAACTTAAAATCACAACTTTTACAAATGGAATGAAGGTTACAAAACTATTCACAATCTCAACATTAAAATGTATATTTGTAAAATATAAATTTTAAATGCAATGAAAAAGCCAATGCTCAAAACGAAAGGAAAGAAATCCCGGTCTACATTTTTTAACACTATTTAATCAAGCAAAATTTAATGTGACAAAAGCTTCTTCTACAATGAAAAGAAGATTTGTAGGTATGTATGAGCAATACAATGCATGAGTAAGAACACTTTTCGTGCACAAGCCCAAGCACATAAAAGTAATATCTTTCATTTACTACTCAAAAAAGTAAAACATTACCTGTACAAATGTTTGAAGTTGTTCCTCTGAATTCTTCCACTCTTGTCTAGATAAACCAGCATTCACGAAAGGCCACACTGGTCCTTCTGACCCAGTGGGATTTTCTGCTAGATGATCCACATCCACATGCTCTAGACTAGTCCTGAAGAAAGATTGTTCATCTATCATGGAATAGGATAGAGGAACGTATGGATTTGATGGTAATGCCCCTTGCTCCAATTGTAACATAAGCCTATGGGAGTGATCAATTGTACCCGGGCAATACAATTGTTGACGTTCACCTCGGCCAGCTAATGTTGTCTGCATTGTTACTTTCAAACCAGGTGTCTCAATGCTGACTTTCACCGGTACAGGAAGATGAGAACGAATCATATACAATGGGCATAGCATGGCAAGAACTCGTGTACCACCACGAACATTCTGATGGAACACTCTACACCACACACTCAAAAACTGACCTCGTTCCATTAATGGAACTTTTACTAGCCAAGGCTGCCCAGATGCCGGGCTTACTTTTAAAGGTATATCACCAGACCAAATACTGTTGAGACCTTTGAATCTAATTCGAAGTACAACATTATGAGCAGCACTGAGAAGTAATGTTGGAGATGTTGAATTTCCAGCAGCAATTAAATATTGAGGCTGGCGTAAAGCACCTTCTGTTTCTGGCAAAATCTTGCATTCAAATGTTTCTGAGAGAATATTGCTAATGATTAACTGACCAGTAATAGTTATCTGCCTTTGAGTTGCTGACAGTGCCGAAACTTTAATTACAATGGATAAAACATCATCAGCATCCGGGGAATCCAAAGGTAAAATTTGCACACCTACAGCATCAATATAAAAAGGCTTGCTCCAGGCCCAAACACCATCATCCACACTAACTTTCAGCTGACGTTTAACTTTCTGTGAGCGCCAGCTATACAAGTGACACTGTCGACTTGACAGAAGCAGATCTTCATCAGTAGATGCTTGTCCGAAGCGCACTGCACGGTTAGTATCATTACAAATCACATAACGTGTGAGCAAAACCTGTAAAAAATTATCACATCAGTTTGAAATATGTCTTAACTTCTAAATGTTTCTACAATTTAAATAAAATATATATTTTAGGACCTTGTTTTCTTTTTAACTTCTTAAAAAGGGCACTCATAAAATAAAAACCATTAACTAATAAAGTCTTAACTAATAAGCTTTTTGTAAGAAAGATTTTTCCTAGTTTATTCTAATAAATTATGTAGTTAATGAATGTAATGGAAATGTACTCTATTTACCCGAATTCAGGTGAACTTGGAATTTAAGACACTCCTCTAATTTTAAAGAGACCTCCAGAGAACTTTTTATATATTTAATTCTTACTATTTAGTGAAAATAAAAATGCAATTTGTCTACTTGGTTAGAATATTGTCTTGTTGATGCGAATATTAACTTATTGCCCATGTTCCATGAATGCATCCTATTCGTGGTTTTTGTCACTACTCACTTTATCTTCATGTGTATCAATGATTCTTTCTTAATAGTCCTCCTCCCATATGGCAACACTCATCACACTTTTTAGGTCCCACTGAAAATTTTGCATGTTAAATTTGCATTCTTAGTCTTACATTGATGCCAGCTAAGCAAATTCCCTTCTATTTCATCAGATTTTCTTCTTGTTCCGCTCTTATTTGTAGTTGATGTGCTCTGATTTTTTAAGGTTTCTTTCACAGTCTTTAACATAATATACTTGAAATTCACATTCTTTATTTTGTGTGATTGAGTTGTGAACAATGAGTAAATTTCCACATCTCTGATTCTCTGTTTCAAGTATAATGTGGGAGATAAAGATCAGTTTCCAAAGTTGAGAAGTTTGCTAAGAGAAATGCATCATCCTTTTATGTTGTTGATTGTAGATGCTTACTTCTATCAATGTGAATTTTGTCATTCCCATCTCTTGCAAAATACAGATTCACACTCGATGTACATCAAGACCGGCCTCATTGACCGTGAAGCAAAATCTCAGCAATGTTTTGATTTTGATTTTGTTTAACTTGATACAATGCCATTTTGTTTGAGATTCTCATTTCACTGGCCCATCAAAAAATATGTCTGAATCACCTGACAAATTTGCAGTGCATGCCAAGAATACATTTGTGAAAATAATTAGGTGTTGATATTTTTAGGTATTAAAGGCATGATATTTTTATTGTCTTTATAGAATTTTTCAAACATCAACACTTATGATTTTCATGACATGATAAGGAAATGAAAAATCATATATCCTAATTGACTAGGATTAATCTATGAAAATAAGATGACTCCGCATTTTTCGAATGAAATATTTATGAAAAAATCTTGTCTTACATTCAGGTAAATACAGTACAAAAAATTAGTGACTGATTACTGTCAAACCATAATTTTGTCCATGACAGTCAAGTGAAATTATATTCAAATCAAATGTCTTCTCTGATGCAATCAAAATAATACTGTTGTAAGATATGTATATAACAGCTTGTTGCTGCCACCAATAACAAATAAATAAATATGTTCATTAAAGATTCAAGAAAAAATAATTAATCTACATGATAGAAACATTACAATTAATTATTCACCTGAGGTTCTTGAAAAGGATCATCTTGGGTCATGCCAAATGGTACTGCCAAAGCAGGCAAACTCTCGGCCCACAGCTGCATTGACACTGCAAGTGTGTGGGCAAGGGCAGCGCCAAATCGTAGAGAAATAGGCTGAGACACACATGACAATTCTATTCCAGAATAAGCACCAGGTGTAATTGATGCCTGGGCCTGCACTCTAAACGGTTCAAGTGCACAATGCTGCGTTAAGAATGCATAATCAATTATATCCAATCGTACCAGTCCACCCACATCAAAGGAGCATTTCCCACTCTGCCACAGTGCCACGGACAATGAGACACTACCAACAGATGCAACCGCAAATGTTTGCTTGTCAGGCAGTAACCCATCTGGTGTAAAACGAGAAAGTGGGGGTGGCATTGGTCGTGAATGCATGCTACTGCTTACATGGTTCTGAAATGACACTTCTATTTTAGCCACTTCAACAGCCACCTATAAGATAAATGAAAACAAGATACAATTCAAGAACAATAAACAAAACAAAAAAAGCTGATTTTCACACACAAAAGAATTCTACAAGCATTAAAGAAAATAAAAATATAATAACCAACACAACTTGTCTTTATTATTTAAGGTTTTACTCAAAGATAAAGAATGTATATTGCCTAAATGTATTTGCATACAAAGTGTGTTGTTTTTTAATGCATTGTGTTTTAAACATGTGAGTGTGAATATTTTTATTTGTGCTTTCCCATTCCCATTGAAATAAAGATAGAAAATCCCAAACATCAGAGATCTTGTGTGTGCAGTTGTATCCAGTTCAAACATAAAACATTGAAAATCTTGAAGACAATTCCTGCAAAATTCATACATAGATCTTTTTTGGTTACATTATTTTTCATTTGAATTTATTAGTACCATTCACAGTTTATTTGTTTAGAATACAGTCAAAATCTTGGTAAGAGTTTGTGTCAAAATATTCTTTGAAATATCAAATCTCCTACCTGAATTCGTGGGACAAGAGCTGGGGAGAAAAAGGAGTCCACACGCATGCAAGCTGCCAAAGTACGAGGACACACTGTGACAGTCGGTTGTCTGTCAATGTCTGCTGTGTTTTCATCTTCATCATCTGTATCTTTGTGGGCAGCAAGCCTCACACGCCACATGCGAGCAGCAGGACCCACTGAGCCCAGCACTGGTGGCTTCAATTGCAGGCGCCGAGTTTCACTCTCTGATAGTTCAAAATGCACAACACGAAGCCAACGAAGGCGAACTTCACTCCAACACTGCAGTTCACACAGAACACGCTCAATGCCACTGTTGGGCAATGTGTCCTCAGGTGACTGAGCAACCTGCAAAGAAGCACAAATTCTCTTTAATTTTTAAATGGTAAAAGTTCTAGAGTTTCATAAAAATAATGTTTCATGTTATTTTGTTGTAGTAGAAGTAATAGCAGTAGCAGTATTAGTTATTGTTCTGTTTAAAAATAGTTGGGGAAAATTATTAAAAAAAGGACATTCAATACGGTTTCACTTTGTAAATTAGAGTATAGAAAATGTTAAGGACACAAAAACATAATTTTAAGAGATTCACAGAGTTCCAGAGCTATGGATGATGGTAAAGTGTGTTGTGGGTTGCAAGAGCACTTGATTTTCCTTCCATACCATAATTGGTGATGTTTTTCATCACAAATTATTTTAATGCACAGCTAAAGGGTAATCCCTCTAGCAGCAGCAATGTATTATGTAGTTTTGTGTTGACAGTTTTGAATAAATTGTATAAAAACAAAAAACAACAACAACCACCTTCTTTTCTATTAAACTATTTTACGATGATTGAAATATGTCTACTTCACAAAATTACCCCATTCATATTGGTTAGTAGCAATTATTTTCTGATCTTTTTATTGGCAAAGATGCATTACCAAATAATAAAATGTAGTACATTCAGTTACAATACAGTTTAAATCTATAAAAAAAATATTTAGTTGGAACCTAACTCTTTCAACTTCATACAATGCAAAACCTTTCTGCACAGACAATGAATTGAACATTCACAATAGAATTGCTTCAAAAAGCAAATCGATGAAATTACTAAGCTCCAGCCGACCTGGATGAACAAGGTGGCTAACAGCATGAACTGACTCAGCGCTTCAGTCTGAACAGTTGCAGGTCCGAGTCCTGCCTTTTGCAGGGTTGTTTGTCCCTTGCCTCTCATGTATGTGTTGTCACAGAGGGCCTCACATTCTGCTGACCCCAGATCAGAAGAGGCAGTGTGTTAGTGTCTAGTGTATGGTCAAATATGCATCCTATCACGACATAAAGGGGCTGTCAACTGGGAAAAAGCCCTAGAAAAAAAACAACTAAGCTGAATTTCATTAAGATTACATGCATTGATCTAAAAACACAGTCAAAGTGTAATAACACAAATGGCAATAACATGAATTTTTGATTCATCAAAGGCATTTTTCATTTGCTGTAGTAGTAATATAATTATATCAGCAGTATTATAAATGAAGTCTTGATAACTAAAAATTTGATATTGTGAATTTCTCAAAAATGTGAAAGATTCCATTCTTTTCTGGAGAGGGAATCTTACTGATAACTCAAAGGAAAATACGATCCAATAGTTTTGGAGGGTGTGGGCTAGGGCAATTCAGTACTACATGGGCAGTTGAAAGCTTCATTCAACCTAAATGCATTGACCCACAAGGACAAAGGTAGCTACAATAGGAACACATCCTGCAGAGATGCATAATGGATTACCTTGAATGGTACAGGGAAGATTTCCACTCGAGTGAGAGCACGGGGTTGTGGATAACGCCATGCCATTGTGGGAGGTGAAGCAGTGAACACAACTTGATATGGCAGAGGCATTTCCTCTCTGCGACTTGAGCCCCCACCAGCTACTGCATCTACAAATTGAAAAGCACCAGCACGCAAATCATCACGATACTGCTGTTCCAAGTCATTGCTGCCATTGTTGCCACTTCCACTTGAGGTTGTTGTTGATGATGAAGATGATGATGGCAGTCTGTCTTCGATTGTAAATGATGGAATTGGAATAGGTTCAGGAGCTGCTCGCATTTGACCAGTCAGAGATGCATATTCAGCATGGATGGTAAGGAGACTGCGTAAGTGGTCAGGCCCCAAATCCACAAAGATGCAATCAGAGTCCACAGTCAATGTTACCTGTATAATCATAATATTTTTTTTAGATTTTATAGATAAAAAGGTATGTGTTAAGACATTCATTAAATTTCAGTCTAGATCAGAAACATCAGCAGTTTTAATCCGATTCCTTCACAACGTTACCAGTGAAAAGTGTTAAATGAGCAAAAAATATAATGCATAAAATAATCATTTCAATTATCCATAAAAACGGACACGTCCCTGATAACTTTGTCATTTTTTCTGATTCCTAAATGAAATTCATGACTAGTATTGTTTATTTACCCATTTTAATCAGTTCTACAAAAATGTTAAATGCTCACAGGGTGATTTCATCAAGCCAAATATTTTTCACATAACCATTCCAAACATTCTACAAAATAATTAGGATCTCCAATTAACCTTTTATCAACATAATTATTTCCAATTTCCTTCACTGTTGTACTATTAAAACATTATTTTCTTATTTGTACTAAGAATGCCAATCACAGACTTTACCAGAGAGATTCATAAACTCTTACCAGAGGAGACTTCAGGTGCCATGCTTCCCAAGCAACACAGCCTTCCACATTGAAACTCCAAGGATTAAGAAGCAAGTGGGATGCACCACAAATTTTGGTAGTGACTGTCAAGCAACGCACATTAGCATGTGCTGATATGCGTTCCGGAACTCCTCGAGTGCCAGTTGCAATAGCTGATAGATTTCCATTCATTCCAGATAGGTTAAAGAGTAATTCACCAACTTCTTCATCTTTCACTGCTGTAATTGCTATTACAATTTGCTCAGTGGATATTGTTATTGCTGACAATCCATGCAACCATTCTGCAGGACCACTTATAGTTTCTGAAGGAGCAGTACTTCCTCGAACAACCTACAGAAATGAACAAGAAACAGAATACACATCTTTTCGAAGAACAGAGACAGTAAGCTAGAAATATTTGATTAATAATATGATAAAAATGCTTTAAATGATACTTCACAGAAATTATAAATAATTTCAAACACACACACAAAACTGCAAGCACACGCAGACACATGCACACAAAATGAGGGTTTAATTCTTCTATTCAATCATATAAAATACATCTACCTTTAGTTTATGTTATTTATTAATAGCATTTTCCTCCTAATCTACGCATTACAATGTTTGTTACATTACAATATTTGAACTTTAGTATAACAGAAAAAATTAAACAAAGTAATGAAAATATTGATGTTATTGATAAATATCAATTTTTTGGCTGGAAAGAATATTTATAGCATAATGGCAACAATAACATGAGATATAATAATTATTTTTTGATTGATTGATTAATGATTCCAGGCTAAGGTCATTAGTCCCATAAGGCTAATGTATGATTTAATTGCAGGAGGTGGCTGTAATCTTCCCCCACTGAATGGTGAGACCTGGTGCCGACCTACCCGTCGATTTGCAGGGCTCTCTCCAACCATGTATCTGCCACCAGTGGGGCACCACCCAAGCTGGGACAAGCTGCAAGCTCCTAATTGGTCTCCCGGCAGGTGTGGTAGTGTAGTGCATGTAGTGTAATGTAAGTATAAGGGGTGTGGAAAGAACAACGAAGAGGAAGGAAAGATTGAGCATGGTCTGTGGACTGTTTATCAGGGTCTGCTCCAGCATTCACTTTTTATTGATCAGAGAAACCATTAGAAACTACCGATCAAAGCATCCAGCCACTAGAATTCTCCTCCAGAAAGGAGCTGAATTCAGCTGTGTAGCTAGTGCAGAAAATCCTGCCACAGTCAGGACTCGAACCCTAGGACCTCTTGGTCAGAGGTACTGCAGTGACACCAATTGATGCTCTGAGCCACCCAAGCCGGTATGAAAAGTAAACTAGTGACCTCCAGCAGCAAAAATATTCTGAATAATGTCACACAAAATAGCTTTCCAAAAAGGAGCACTCAAGCTGCTTAAGAACAAATAAAATACTCTCGTATGAATCATTTTTTAAATTTTTAAATTTAGTTCGATGTTTTGTTATTATTTCTCTTTAAAAACAATATTGTGTATAATTAGGCATGGCAAATTATTTATTATTTATAATATTTTATTAATGAGGTACAATTCATTGAATGGGAACATTGTATTCAATTTTTTCAAATTGTATGTGTTATGCAATGTTCTACAAGAATCATACTGGTTCGATGGATATATAATATTTTCATTAATACCATTAGCTTGGCTTGAATTAATGTTAATGACTTATTATTTATCAATGGCTGAAAATTATTAAAAGCTTAATCAATGGCTTGAAAATTATTAAAAGCTTAATCAATGGTTAGAAAATTATAAATTAAAAAGTTATAAATGGTATAAACTAAGAAACTGTTAAGTCTACAAATAATTTTGAAGTTATTTTTACTTCAAAATTACTTAGAATAATCAAAGTGAAAAACATGTCAAACAACTAAATTTTTGACGTAAATAAATAAAATAAATAAATAAATATAAAATTTCTCAGTTTTACATCTCAAATTTAAAATTTATAGTCATTCCATTGTTAGGAGGTCTTGAATTTAAAAGTTGTTTATTATGATGCTTTACTTGAGACACAATTAATCCCATTCCTTCATTTCAATGTTTTCCACAAAACATACGATACATTCATATTTTGTCATGTTTCTAGAATCAATACACACAAAAAAATTAAATTAATGGCATACCGATGCATAATCTTCTGCAACATTATCTACAGACACAGCCATGTCACTGCCTTCAATATCCTCCTGCTCTACTGTATCTGTAAAGGCCCCACATGAAGAAATACAACTGCGACTGCCATTCACCTCAAAACCACTTTCAGTAACTTCACTACTACGAAAATCTGTAGGTATTTCCTGCTTTTCTGAAGAAACAGTCTGTTCTGGAGAAAAACTTTGATGTGAATGTTTTGATTTTTTTTGAGAAAGAAGTGCTATGTCTTCAATGCACTCAAACAGCTAGAAAAGAATAATAGTTCAAAAACAAACAGAATGAAAATAATTTAACAGACAAGTAAATCACCAAATAATAAGAGATGCAATCATTAAAAATTCCACTGCAAAAAAGTATGCAAAATAGATTGATTTTACCACACCCACCTTTTTTTGCACAGAAGCCATGTAATTGATGCGAGATAGACTAATATGCACTTTTGTGGGCCGACCCATATTCACATCTAGTTTGGGAGGCTTTGAAAGAGTGCGTGACCATCGCACAGTAAGGAATGATGGTGGGATACCTGTTCCTGGATGTGGATCACCACCTCTGGTTTCCAGTAGCACGCTTTTGAAATCTTCAACAGCAGGTATGTCACGAGGAGACAACTGGTTTATTCCAGCAGTTCTAACACTCACGTCAAAGCAAGAAACCTGGAAATAAAAGTATCACACATCGTTATTTTGTGGACATAAAATCACACCAAAATTCAAAAGACAATAAATTGTATTATTAAAACACAAAATGTAAATCATTATCACTGGGGGACAAATTTTAATGAAATGTCATTATTTTTCTTTTATCTTTAGAACTATCTTGTTTAGAATATAAATTAATTTTATGTTATGACACAAGGAAATTACCAATTTTTATTTGTAATTTTTTGTCGATTTTGACTAAAGTAATTTTTTACCCTTTTTCTTAATTTTTAATGCATTTTTCTCTAATTTAATCGATTTTAATATCACATTAATGGTACTTAATTCAAATCATATATACAAGATGCAACAAATGTTCTCCACAGAATACCTAAGTAGCCTATTCGATTTCTTCGCACAGAAATTGTAACGTCAGCTGTCGTGAGGGGATAATTTTAAGGTTCTTTTGATGCCTATCAGTGCCAATGTCAGCTCAGCTGATTTTGGGATAACTAAAGATAGAGATTTCTTGGTAAAGAACAGGCCAAACCAAAAGTTTTCAAGCAGAGTTCACTTGTAGGAATAGAAGCTTGAATCACATCTGTGACATATCCATCCGCTCGAGTTGTTTATCTGAACTGGTTTTGATCACATTTTTTAGGTAATTTATCTTTACTTTCAGGGAATTTTATTCAAAGTGTTTTATTTTGAATGTCTATAATAGAAAATAGTTTGACATTTCAAACATACCAAAGAATTTTCATTTTGCTCTCTTTAATAACCTAGCAACTACTATCTCAAATATTTTAGTTTCCACAACCTTTTTCTATTATTATTAATCTTTTTTCTATTCGCAAAGAAACAGTTAACCCTGTCATGTCGAAAGTCTATTTCTCTTTTCTCTCCCTTAAAAATTCATGCCAAAACAAGGGTGAATGCAAAATTATAACCATCAAACCTCACTGAAAGAGTATTAAAAAAACAACAACAAAAATAGTAAACATATTTCTGCTAGCTACAGATAGTTTCAGCCTTCCATAGTTGACTCATACATTTCTAGGAATATTCTGACTAGTGTGCGTAGCACAAAATTAACTATTTTACTTTATTATACTATTATTATACTTTCAGTACGATTTGGCAGATAACATTTTTGCTTAGGCTTTTGCTGAAATACATACTTAAAAAATTAAAAAATCAGATGTGGTTTTGACATTACATGATCACCCTCTTGTTAGTACCACCTATTGTATTTTCAGTATTAAGAATGAAAAAAGCAATTACTGTTGGAGTTGGTTTGTTTGAAATGCAGAAATCTCAATATGTGGAGAGATCAGTTTTCATATTAAAAATTGTAAGAAATTGTATTCATAATTTAAAAAAAATAATTTAATAAATTTCATTGCTTTGAATTTAACAAAAAACTAGATTTCTTGTATGAATTATAACAGTTATGTAATATTATATTGCATCTTCTATCCTACTAACACTTCACTACTGTGCTCTAATCTTAGAAAAACGTTCAAGAAAACAGACGACTTCAAGCCACCACTTTACCAACTGAACTACAGAGCTGTATAGTGAGAAGGCACTTCCTCAACCACCCAAACCCTTCACCAAAAAAAAAAAAAAAAAAAAAACTTCAAAACAAGATAAGCCACATTTTCAGCAAAATCAAGATGTGGCTGGTGCAGCTAAACTTTTTACTTTCCAGGGTCTTCAAAAGAAAATGTCTTTCTGATGTATTTGGTGTATTATGCTGTATTCTTACAAAAAGTTTAAAGAAAAAATATTAGCTGAAACTTGAGGACTGAGGTCCACAAAGAAAGAATTGCTCCAATGTGCAGTGTGGTTCATTTGCGTTTTTGATACTAAAATGTCTATGCCACCTTATTGAGTGAACTTTGCTCCATTTGAGCAAAAAGGTGGAAAGGAAATATTTGCAGCTTTTTTTGACAAAATGATTAAAGTGTGTAAAATGTGTATCTCTGCAAAAATTAAAAGATCGGTTTCAAATTTGTGAGATGATGACATTACTGCTTTGAACAGGGGTTATCAATTTTTGTGAAAGCCCTATGTATGATTTAAGTACTAGTGGTGTTCAAAGAGTGATAGTCAGACTGACAAAAAGATGTTTGAGAGTTCTTTACTGTAGTACGTGAATAAGAAAGTGACATTCTACATAAAGAAGAAGAAAAAATACAATTTTTCAGCATCAAGGACCACCATAACTTGTTTCTCTGTCAAAAGTTTATCAATTTACATAACATTACATTACATAACATTCTCCATAAGGAGCATATAACAAAGTAAAGTGGGCATTTACATTCAATGAAGTTATTTAAAAAGATGGTCCCTTAAAGATTCTTTTTTTTCAATTTAATAATCAAAACAACTGAATTCACCAGTGAAGAACAGTAAACACAAAAATTACTTCAAAAAGGAAGTATTCCACAAATCAAAACTTTAAAAATTCAACTGCATTAAGGAGGAGAAGTTCTTAACAGTTTTTATTTTCCAATATTTGGATGTACACATTTTTTTAATCATTCCTACCTGAATCTTGCGAGTCAGAGCTTGACAAGAGACAAAGGTGTGTGGTTGCACTAGCTGGAGATACAGTAATGGACGGGTTTGTTTTGCTGGAGAAGGCGCATTTGGACTCATGGTATCTTCATCACAACCACAAACACTTTTGGCACAGCTTTGGTTTTCCATGGTAGAAAGCGCCCCTTGGTTTTTGCTTGCAATGTAACGGGAGAGCGAGAATCCACCAAACTTGCTATATTCATCAACAACCTCATAAAAAAGACATGACCAAGACCCTGAAGTGAAAAGAATTTCAACAGGGACAATATCTTGTGCCACGTTACCAACTCTCCCATTATGTTTACTACCATGACGTAAGCTTCTCCCATCAGAAGACCCAATAGGAACTGTAGAGGAAGAGAAGGAACCTTTCAATGCTCCTTTACCATTTCGGACAACACAGTTGTCACCTCTTGCAGTTCGAATTCTTGAACTTTGTTCGTGGCCGTGAAGCGTGTTCTGTGGAATGGATGAAGCTTCTGGGATATGGCAACATGCTCCACTAACAGAATCTTCAGGCAGATTACTGGCACTGGAAATGTCAACACTCTCCACACCGCTGAAATGGAAAAACACATCTTCAGTGAAAGATCTTAAAGAATAAGTAACTATCTACAAAAACTAATATAATGTAAATAAAAATAAACATTCTATTTAGTAAACCAATTTTAATGTGGTTCATGAGAAATCTAAAAAAAATTTGGAATATAATGATCCTACTCCTTGACAATTGTCAAATACAGATCTTTTTAAAACAAATATTCAAATATTTATAAAATTACACTGATTTCACAATAAAATGCTTACAATTCAATTATACATTGTTAAAACTTCCTTGTTAACCATGAACTACTTCCTTCAAAAGGTCCTTCAAAGATTTTAATTTGTTGCAATTAATATAAAATTAATTCAACATTTTTACATCATATATTTATTGTATATTACATCATACAATATATTTACTATACCACAATTTTCTTTATTGGCAGTTACATTTTCAGAATCTATCATATTTAAATAAAGGAGATTCTTAAAATGCCTACTTGGAATTTGTACTTTTGCTACAATAAAGAAGCTTTTTGAGCACAAAATATTCATAATAATACCATTATATTAAATAATAATAATAATAATAATAATAATAATAATAATAATAATAATAATAATAATAATAATAATAATAATAATAATAATAATAAATATGACATTATATTAAATAATAATACTATTATTATTATTATTATTATTATTATTATTATTATTATTATCATCATCATCATCATCATCGTCATCGTCATTAATAAATATATCCGCAAGTATTAATTCTCAGCACCTGTCAGCCGTCACTACAGCTGCCGCATCTCCCTGCGTAGAAGGTTTCTTAACAACCATGTGAAATGCAGGGGGAGAACTATGCTGAGCACATCCTCTAGTCACAGATGCTGGAGCTTCATCTTGCTGGAGAGGCTCTAGCAGTCCAAGTGTTTCAATAGAAAGAGCTGCCCCCAATAAAAGCTGCCTAGTGCTTGCACTCATCTGGAAGAATAAAAGTCATTTCAATTTCTTGTACATTGTAAATACAAAGACCTGATATATTTTTAGAAGCTTGAGAACCTTTTGACCACATAGTGAATATCAAAGCTGTAAAAATTAATTTAACACAAATATAAACATTGTTCTAATGCTCTTTTAATGCCTGTTGTACCTTACAAATAAAGTTATTATAACTGTTATAAAAAAGCATATTATTACATGCACACACACGCATGCACACACACACACGCGCATGCACACACACACACGCGCATGCACACACACACACGCGCATGCACACACACACACATGCACACACGCGCGCGCGCGCATGCACACACACGCGCGCGCATGCACGCACACACACACATGCACACACACGCGCGCGCGCATGCACACACGCGCGCGCATGCACACACACACACACGCATGCGCACACACGCGCGCGCGCATGCACACACACACGCATGCACACACGCGCGCGCGCATGCACACACGCGCGCATGCACACACACACACGCGCATGCACACACACACGCGCGCGCGCGCGCGCGCACACGCACGCACGCGCACGCACGCGCGCGCACGCGCGCGCACGCGCACGCACGCGCACGCACGCGCACGCACGCGCACACGCACACACACACACTGATATATATTATGTAATGTGTATGTTTATTATAAATTGTGTCTGCTTTTGTATTTAATGTATATATAAATTTTGCCTGCAGCCAACCACATATACACGCGCACATGAGTCCACACATGCAAGCACTCCCCACCCTCTCTAACTCTCAATCTCTCTCTAACACTCTCACTCTCTCTAACTCTCACTCTCTATAACACTCTCACTCTCTCTAACACTCTCACTGTCACTCTCTCTAACAACCTCACTCTCTGTAACACTTTCACTCTCTCTAACACTCTCACTCTCTCTAACACTCGCACTCTCTCTAACACTCTCACTCTCTCTAACAACCTCACTCTCTCTAACAACCTCACTCTCTGTAACAACCTCACTCTCTCTAACACTCTCACTCTCTCTAACACTCTCACTCTCTCTAACACTCTCACTCTCTCTAACACTCGCACTCTCTCTAACACTCGCACTCTCTCTAACACTCGCACTCTCTCTAACACTCGCACTCTCTCTAACACTCGCACTCTCTCTAACACTCTCACTCTCTCTAACACTCGCACTCTCTCTAACACTCGCACTCTCTCTAACACTCGCATTCTCTCTAACACTCGCATTCTCTCTAACACTCGCATTCTCTCTAACACTCGCATTCTCTCTAACACTCGCATTCTCTCTAACACTCGCATTCTCTCTAACACTCGCATTCTCTCTAACACTCGCATTCTCTCTAACACTCGCATTCTCTCTAACACTCGCATTCTCTCTAACACTCGCATTCTCTCTAACACTCGCATTCTCTCTAACACTCGCATTCTCTCTAACACTCGCATTCTCTCTAACACTCGCATTCTCTCTAACACTCGCATTCTCTCTAACACTCTCATTCTCTCTAACACTCTCATTCTCTCTAACACTCTCTCTCTCTTCCCTCTCACACACACACACTTTTATACAACGGATAATGTTTGTAAATTTGAATTCGTAAGGTACGACAGGTTCTACATTTGAAAATATTTATTGTCAAATGATTACAAGATAAGATGTTCTTAATGACTTTATAAGTTGTATTCCTTAAACAATATTTTCTAAATTAACCTGTAATACATCACAACTTTCTTCCTATTTTATTGGAAAAAAGAAAGAAAGAAAGAAAGAAAGAAAGAAAGAAAGAAAGAAAGAAAGAAAGAAAGAAAGAAAGAAAGAAAGAAAGAAAGAAAGAGAGAAGTGAATGCAGAAAATTGTGAAATTACTCATAGCTCCCAGTATCATTATTTATATGACCCTGGCCAGAAAGATTTTTTAAATTTCTTAAACATACGTTTCTAGATATACACACCTCAATATCCTTCAGAGCATTTACTTCAAGGGAGTGGCCACAGACCAGGGTGTTGTCCTCAAGTACAATGGCAGGAGCTGCTACAATACACAAGTCAGCACGAGCAACCACTGGCAGCAAAGATACATGAGGCACAATGCTTTCATGACTCTGCAATTGGTTCCACTCTAAAGCTGGGTTCTCACTCATAGTTCGAAGACCAGTCGGCAATCCAACAGTACCTACAACACTCACACTGGGTCTCGCAAGGACACGTTCCAATTCAGACCATGTGCCTGTGCTCAAGTTGAGACCCGACACATCCAGCTGATACTGTCGGTCTTCCACTCCAGAGCCAGGTATTCGCAATATGCCTGCTTGTTCTGCCCAGTGATAAATATCTGGACGAACCAGCACTCGGCTCAGAGGATTCTCAACCTGCAAAGCACAAGGCATTTGATATCTAAACATTTACATATGACCAATCTTTATGGGACTCTTCTTTCTCTAATCAAGAACAACACGGAACCAATTGCCAAAAACTTAGGAATATAGTAATTATTACACCTCAATAGGAGTTCATTATAAATACAAAACACTGATTTCTGGGTCTTTAAAAATTTATTTTTAATACATAACTTATAATATCTTTTGATTCCATACCTGTGGTGATAATGTCACATTTTCAAACTGCAACATGCATACATTATGCAAACCAGCCACCTCCATCAATTCATTAGCTGGAATTATTACACGCACAGCTTGGGTGTCTAAATACACAAGAGGCAGATTGTTAGCACACAACCACACTGTATTTTTGGAGGTGCTGTCCACAACTATTGCTGGTGTTTCCTCTTTTTTTGTAGAATTTCCTTGCATTCCAGGCTGCACTACAGCCAAGAAGGCACCAAGAGTGGACGGTGATAACACAAAATCCATTGCCTGTTCATTTTAGTTCAGTTCATTAATGATAATGAAATATTCACACTCAAAATATCTTTCATTAACTGATTTGAATATTCTGTATTTAAACAATGTTTCACACACATACACACACTCAATTTTAAATTACTTTGAAAACTAAAAGCACTTGCACAACCAATAAAAGCAAATCAAACTCAAATTTATTTCTCAGAAAGACTAAAGAATCAAATCAATCAGCTATTGCAAACAAAATTTGATTTGGATACCGTGTTTGTAACTTTACACAATTTTCAAATAAGTTAATTAAGTGGAGTAAAAAGAAATCAATGGTCATTCTCTTCTCTAAATGACTCCTCTAATAAGCAAATAATGTTGAGTCAAAGTCATGAATTTTATTCACAATTACACATGACATATCATTTTTAAGTCATAATACTAAACGCTGTTCTTACCTGCAGTTTCACAACAATTTCATTTATAAACCGAGTACCATTTGCTCCACCAACAGCAGCGGCAGCAGTTGATGGTACAGACGATGTCCGCTTTGAAGACTGTTGCTGCTGACTACCAGATACACTCTTCCCAGACACATTGTGTCCTTGCTTCTTATTAGCATTACGATTTTGAGTGGCTCCCCAGCGACTGTGGACATTTCCACAGGATGCTCGAGTGAAAGTAACAGTCAAAAAGCTGCCATTTGCTGCTGCAGAGGAAGTACTAGGTTCATCACTGTCTCTGTGATGAGGCAAGTGGTGGAGGGTGGAGGCATGCGGAGGAGGCGTCGGGGCGCTTTCACTACTCTCCTCATGGGCTTGCATCACAAGACCCAGGTAGGGCCCTGGCACCCAAAGGCTGGGCTCGCCTACATTCTGATCTGGAGCTCTACACCTACAACCACATAATATGACTGAATCACAAAACATTTATCT
Organism: Gryllus longicercus; assembly: GCA_038098605.1. NCBI lineage: Eukaryota > Metazoa > Arthropoda > Insecta > Orthoptera > Gryllidae > Gryllus > Gryllus longicercus. Next base: position 653,776 of record JAZDUA010000245.1, on the reverse strand, counting down.
TTAATTTATTTACAATTCAAATAAAATCCAACTGCCCCACAGTTATATTTACAAAATTTGTTACATAAAAGTGGTGTGCATGTATATATGTAATTATTTTAATTTATATCCACTTTCTGGAACTGCAGACAATACACTGGTGTTGTTCACAACTCTTAGGATTGCTGATGGTTTATAATAAATATGTGACAACTACTTAACACTGCAAACAATGAGTTAACAATGAAGTCAAAGGTTTTAAATTGATGAAAGCCCTTTGCAGATAACACATTGGAAGTAACATTAGAAGAGAAAAAGAAGTTATAAAAAAATAATTCTTCACTACGAAAAACAAATAAAAAAAGGAAACACACCGAAACACCAAGTAAAAGTTTCGAGATTACATTACTAATTGAATAATTAATAAGATGACGAATCAATTTCATACTCTTCAGGCTCCGAAAACTGGCTTTTAATGTTCGAGACCAAGGGCACAATTGTATTGACTATTTACCATTTAGGAGCTACTCCATTTAATGTTGTTTCCTTTAATACAGTAAAACGTCTTTTCAGACTTTTCAATACTTTACCAGGAAAGTGTGAGAAGGGTGTTGATGTATTAGTCAATTATAGTTACAAAGGCTTAGATGATGTTAACTACATCTGAAGAGACAACTACATTACACCCGATACAATCTTTGTGTAAGCAAACCTATTCATGACATTAATTACTACTATTCACTTCAAGCAGCACAATGAATTCTCTTTTATTTATATAAATAATTTTCAATGTGCAGAGAAATTGAAAGAAAACTATGCAGCCTCCGGCTATGTGAAAAGTATCTATGGTTTCATTAGATTCCCAGAAATTCTGAGGAAAAAACAAAAACAATAAACAGTTTCAATGTTGTTTAAAAAATACAAATATTTCATTGTGTTACTCCACCTATTCTCATATGGCATGAACCAATTAAGTTCTCATACTCAGTATGTCACTGCTCACAATACTGCCAATGTCGACCCATCATTAACTATTTATTTAAGCACTGTGTTATGAAATAACAACTTTTTTATCTCCTTCCTATGTAAAGAACTGTTGTACTGTATACTACACTATGATAGTGCAGTATTTGTCTAGAATTTTTTTGTTAAAATATTTAATTTACTGCAGTGTTAAACGAGAGTATCTTATTTGTTGTTCCTGAACAGCGTGCGAGCAACTTTTTGAAAAACCGTTTTGTGCGATTTAGTTCAGTAGCACCTGCTGCTGCAAGCTCTAGTGTAAATCTAATTTCATTTAATTCTCTCTCTGAACATGTTACATTTTCAATTCCTTGTCAAAATATTTGGGTCTGTTTTATTTGTTTATCTTTACTTAGCCTTGAAAAGTATAATTAAACGAACACCTCAAAAAATTAGTAACACAGCAACAGTAGATCACATACCTTTTGAAATGACGTACATTGGCAGAAGCAACTTTCAATTTAGCTTTCACGTATATTTGCTGAATGTCAAAAGATGTCATGATATCTTCCATATCTAGAGTAAGTTTCAAATCTGTTTGTAATGGATGTGAATTCACTTTTATGGCATACAGAGTAACAGAAAGTCTGGCCAATGTACACTGCATCCATGCTGTTACTTTGACAGTTTCAGTACCAAAAGATATTGGGACACCTGAAAGAAAATAACTATTTTGATAAAGATATTTCAAATTAACAAACCAATGTAATTTTGTCCTTTAAATCTGTTCATATTTTAATGCATGACAATTCAAATCAAATTTTCCAATACTTCTAATAATATTCTCTGCAATGTAGTACAACATAAACAAGAATAATCCCAATTTTAAAAAACACCCAACATTTACAATGAAAAATGTGCACATTTTGCAAGTATTATTAATGATACATTATTTAATTGGGACAGTGAGATGTAAATAACACAAACTGACATTTCATGTGTTAACAAAGAAATGCAATGAGAAAAAGTGGTTTTGCACATGATGAGAAAAACATACCATAAAATACAAGAAAATAATCAACATTCATTGAAATTATTGAAATAAAGACACATATGGACAGAGCTTCTACATCTTTTTCATAAAGACCAACAATCTTGATTTCATCCAAAATGTCAGATATTATGTATGATGCAATGAGATGCTATTTACATCTCAAATGCCTCAATTAACTTATCAAAAATCTAATACATTCTTCATTAATTCCATTTCATGATTTTAAATTTATTTCTTGGAATATTTCTCCCCTTTAGACATAAGATCATCCACAACTCAAATTAAAATAATATATACTTTGTTTATAATACATATGTGAGGAAATGTCAAGATAAATTTAATCTTCAAAATTTTATGTTTCAAATTGTGGTATATAAAGAAAAACATAATTAAAATACAAGCACTCAGCACCTGACACACTTAAATTTATCACCCAAAAGTGCACTTTAATCACATTGTAACAGCAAATATCCCGTATAAAAAAATGTACAATGCTTATGTTAAGGTCAAACCAAATCTAATTAACTTTCAGTTATGGATTTTGTCTCTGTAACTGAAAAACAATCAATAAATTAAATAATAGCCTTCAGCAATACATTATTATAATAATTGAATGGCTCAGTAGCTCTCTCCCACATTTTTTGTGAATTTAGGTTATTAGCATTAAACAAAATTTCAAATATTATTCCTTCCTATATCCTAAAAACAGAATTTTTTAAAAGCAAAATTAATAATAAAACCTAATACTTGCACACATTATCCTACCTTTCTCACTAGAGTCTTCTGTTCCAACTGGCTTAATTGCAGGTGAATCTTGACTATTAGAACTTTCTCGAAAAATTGTAGGACTAGTGGGAGTAGGGACAGGAGTTGAAGGCTCGGCTATTGATGGCATTGTCACTTCTGATTTGAATTCTTGTGATTTCACAGAAGAAAAGGTTGCTTGAACTTCTGAGAGATTCGAAAACACACTCATCATAAGAGAAACCTAAAACAAGCACATAATATGTCTTTATATTTTTATATGTAGAAGAAGATAACCAAGAACCAATATCAATATTAAGGATTAACACTATCTAACACTAAATAAAAGCATGTTCTCCAGCTATACAAAACACTGAAAGAAGAAATCATCAAAGAACACATTTTGTAAACAAAAATTACAAGAGCTGTGTTTCAATTTTTCTGAATTAAAATTCCAACACAAAATTATAAAAAGAAAGAATGTTATAGTTTGGATATACACAATTCTCACTTAAGAGTTTTTTATTGTTTATATAACCCATCAACATTACTGAAACATCTAGTGACGCCCTGCAACATCTAATATTTATTTATTTAACATCAAAAAATAGTAAAAATTTCATGTGATGAATGGCGGAGAAGAATACTTGGTGCATGCTTTCTAGATCTCCTGAGTCCCAAACGTTGCTCTTTGACTAAATTACGTTAAATTATGAATAAATGTGGCAAAGGCAGACTTTATTAAGACAAATTATGTTCCCGTGAAATAGAAACTATTTGCATCAGTAAATAAGCAACATGTTTTGGCAATTACCTCATATCGTACCTTATGTAAGAAAATTAACTCACCACCTTGAGATCACACACAATGACTTTCTTTTGATACTGTTGATAAAATAAATAAATTCCCCACTAAAACCTTATAGAGTTCAACAAAATGTGTGCAGATAGAGAAGCTACATTTTTGTCTATACGCCAAATAAAGGGACATCTCAGCATTTGCTCAATGGATCAAAGAAAACGGACAAAAGATCTGATTGAGATGGATCAGTTCAAGTGTCTATATCTGATCGAGATAGATACAAGATGATTAAATGATTCCACACTTTCTATATTCTAATAGTTTCTTCTCCTGACAGATATTTGAATTAGGGATGTCTCTTAAAAGAACTCTACAGGAATTCAAAATTGGGGTCATGTTCAAGATTTGTATTTGTTGGCTCACCTGCTCTTCAGACACAGCTAAAATAATAGGAGTTCCATCAACATGAACACACAGACCGAGTGAGGTCAAAGTGTTCTGTTGAGGCTGACTCTTGGTGGATATCCCCACTGTGGCAGTCGCAGTGCATGGTTTTAAAAAGTACAGTTTCTTCCCTTTCTGAATAGTATAAATACTGATATCAGCCAATGACATGCTCCAAGGGAAGCTCACTTTGTCTGAAATAGGCAATGCACTATTTTAAAATATGCAATTATTTCATTGGCAATATTTGTAAAAACCTTTAACTATTCTAATATTAGCAAATCATCATCATTTTTCCCAAACCTGAAATAATAACACTGGGACAATTTTTTACAATAAGATATGATTTTATTATAGTTACACATAAAGTTCAAGATAAAAAACAATTGAAATTTATATCAGCCTTTCACAAAAAAGCAGTTAAGTATAAACAACATGTCATGTCATATTTCACAAGGTTTGTTTCAATGAATGATAAACAAACATTCAGCAAGAGCAATAACTCAAGAATGGTAGAATACTAGCCTGAGGGCTGAGTTACCATAATATGACTTATTTCAACAGAATATGATATCTAAGTCATTGGGTGCCTGTGTCGTCAATCACTTAAATAGTCGTTGATGATGGAAGTGACAGAATCCTCTTATGTAACAGAATTAGTGACTTTTACATTTTGGTATCAATGATTCAGACTTTACTTGTTCTTTAGTTTGATCAGAAAATTTCCAAAAAAACTACAAATTGTGGTCTTAAAATAGAAAATAAAAAGCCTCCTATGTGACGGTTACAATTTATTGATGATGATAAGAGCCACATGTGTGTTTTTGTAAGGTGCTCTCAGAAAAATATTACAACTAAAGATTTAAAACTATTATACAGAACATGTAGAATGCCTAAACTTAGCCAATTGTGCAATATTAACATCAAAAAGTAGTTTTCCTTCCTCCTGTAAAATTTGATTTTTTCCACATAGGAAGTTGTCTGTCATCAACGACAAAATACTAAATGTGTATTCAGAAGGGTGAAGACTAGCACCTGACAAATTGAATAGCTCATTGCCAAATAAACTATTCGATACTGGTGCTGCTAGCCAATTTCCTTAACTATGCTCCTTGAAGTCACAGAGGTTAAGCGAATTCGAGACATCCCAGGTTCCTGTTTGAGTGATCATCTGGGTTCCCTGGGATTTAAGAACGCTGAGACAAACTTCAAAACTAAATATGATTATCACACAGCACAATGTGTAAATATGGATCACACACCTTCTTCTTTAACACTGCCTTTACCCAAACAGAGGACAACTCTAAATATAAACAACGCTCTATTTTGGAAAGGCCTCCGAGACTTATTTTAAATTTTTAATTAAATCTTGTCAAAATAAAATTGCAATTGCCTCATTAACCAGAAAATTGTCATTCCGATTTAACTATTGTTGCATCAGCTATCATTATTTCATTGTTACTTGAATTATCATCATCTTCATCATCATTTTTGTCACTACCATATTCATCTTCATGTCACTGTTTCATTTCAGTCCCTTTCCAATACTAAGTCTGACATTTTATCCTCCCTTCAAAGTTTTTCAAATGGAATTTGCATTCTGAGTATTCAATCAGATGCTACCTATGAAAATTTCCTTTCAGTCACCAGATTTTCTTACTGGTGGTTTTCTTTGTGGCCTCTGCTTCTTTAACAACCATTAATTTGAAGTTCAGATCATTTAATGTTTATGTGATCAAATTGTGAAATGCAAACTCATATATCTCAGTACCTTTACTCCATGGGAGGCAAGGGGGAGAGAAACAAAGTTTACATTTGGGAGTTTTTTGCTAACAAAGATATTTTTTAATCATTTCTAGTCAATGGTAGAACTGGGAATGCGTACTTCCATCAAGTTGAATCTCTTGAAAAATGCAGATTCACACTTGCCAGATGTCAAGCTGAGAGTTTGCATGGCTTCATCGATGCTCAGTCAATCAGCAATCTTCTTTTATTCTTTTGAAAGCTAATATAAAAATTTAGATCTGTGAGTATGAAACACCTCCTATTTTTCATATTGAATATTTACAACAAAAAAACAAACTAGTCTTATATACTGCACGCAATCTGCAGTGAAAAACTAGACCTATACATTAATACTTAGCTACTCATCATTATAAAAGTACAGTAAAACTTCAATTATATGTTTTTCAGGGGACTGAAGGAAAAAAATGATAAGTAAAAAAAATGCATAACTGAAATTAATTATTATGAGCAAAATAAAGCCTCAATATTTTTACAAGATGCAATATTTTCACCATCGTTTTCCCAGTTCTTTTTCAATATCTACCTTTTTATTGACACTCTCCCTAACAACTTTTAGAAATTTTATTTTATCTGATATTGAATGGGGTTGCCCCTTCCTACCACTCTTTTTCATTTAATTTCGCGGACGCAAAACCAGAGAAGATGAACTATACTTCAATTTAAACGCAGAGCCTCAGAGCCACAAATTACAACGCTGGTCAGCTTCCAAAAAATATCATTGGCTGAAGGTCATCATCAGTCTTGGCCCTGGGCCGAGTTGAGCTTCTATATTTCAAGTTTCATTAGCGGGAAGTCGCCTGAGAGGCTGAGCGACAAGTCACTCCACAGGAGCGCTCTGGACCATGACGACAAGGGTAACATTCAAGTTTCGGGCTCTCGGCACAGGTTGCCCCACGCCTCACCGGGATCATTTGAACATTCACGCTTTTAAAGGAACTTTTATTATGAACAAGTGTGAAAAACGTGTAAACGTAAACCGGATAACTGAAATAATGTGAAATGGGAATTATAGAAATTTATCCAAGACGTACCAAAAACACATAACGTATAAACAGAGTTTCACTGTAATTTACATTAAAATTACATTACAAAGGCTAGTAATAATAGACCAAAAGTAAACAATGAATATTGAGAAATATTTTTCCAATTATAACATGTCTTTGATGTTTAAATAGGCATGTCTCTTTGATTTTTAAGTTAATTCAAAAATAATTCTTAAAAATAATTAACACATGTTAGCATACTAGATACATAATACATGGAGTATTATTGTTGCTCAGAGTATGGTTAATCCATAAATGATTTACTTACTTTCCATCCAGACATTTTCAGGAAGCTGAACTGGCAAATGACTAGAATACTGGTGTAAACCTTGACGCTGACTAGAACTTCGTAACGTCATGAATGGAAAACATATCACTAGGACATCCGGACTGTTTGTACCATGCATACTCTTTGATAATGCATCTTCAATAGATGAAGCACCCACTGCTGACAAACTTTGTGTTGGCAAGTAGATGGTGCAGTGTGCAATGTCACCCGATATTACCAGACCTCGCCAAACCGGAAACCAGCACAGCAACTGCTCACGAGAGAACCATGCCTATGAATAAGAATATCTTTTAACAATTTTTCTCATTGAAACAAGAAAGAAAACAAAGAAACAATTCCCTTTACTTTTCTCTTTAGTTCTCATATATTCATACAGCACATTAATAACTAAATAATAACAATCACAACTCAATTAACATAGTAATAACTGACATATTCAAGTTTTTTGCAATGCAGAAGATTTTTTATCAGATCAATTGTTAACAATGTTTAAAATATTACATTGGACAAACTAAGAGAAAGCTAAGGTATCTGAGCATATGCGTAATATCAAAGAGATGTCGGATTGACATAATTCATTTACGGCACACTGGCTGGACAGTGGTCATTCCATCATTTTAACAGATGTGGAAGTATTGGAGTCAGAATGGAATTATTTTTTGAGGTTGGTTCTGGATACGCTTCATATAAAAACTTCAAACTCTCTTAATACACAGGTGGAATCGAATACATGTGTCATGAATCAGAGTCACATGTCTGTACGACTCTGTCTTATGGAACTTTTCAGATAAATAATTATGTATATGATGATAATGATGCTTTGTATGGTTACTAAGCACAAATGTATTTTCTTGTATTTTAATTTAGTGAAAGTTGTCATTTAAATTTATAAGCAGATGCATAACCGTTAGAACTTAGCTGCATATGCCCCATCAACTTCGGTGTGGACCACCACAGTTTGCTTTACACCGACCTTTCCCTCCAACTTAACCACAAGTATATAGCAGCCAAGCACAGTTTTAAATGAAGATTCAAACCGACACAAGTCATGAAAATACCATGGCCAGGAGAGTACCATGCTTTAATGATGACGGCTAAATCGACATCTGGCAATCAGAAATGAAAAAAACTTGCTCTTATGTTTGGTTTAGGATGTCTATGTCTATTAACTCAATTACATCCACTAAGTATTGGAAAAGAAGCAAATTTGAGTTGACCAGAAATGTGTGTTCTCGAACGAGGATGCTGGAAGTTAATGGGTTAATGATTTCCCTTTTATCCTTGGTAAAAGTAAGAAACAAAAGAGGTACTGAGAACTTACCTGTGGCATCTTCTCTTCCTCAGTTTCCTTTGCCATTGATTCCTCTGGCTCTGGGCTGGGAGAGGCTTGCTCCAAGTGCAAGGGGGCCTGCTCACGGTCCGAGCTGCTGTGCACAGATTCCCGAGGATTTGGAGAGCGGTGGGAGCTACTGGCCTCTGATGGTCGGCGAGTGCGCCGTGGAATTGGGGTTGTGTGTGAACCAATAGTTGTTGGGCAAGATTCCGGAATACACGACACAGAAAACGGTATTGTTCCAGGCACATATAACAACCAACGCCACAAAAGAGGATCGATGCACACGCTAACCTACGCAGACGTAATTGAAACCCAATTAATACACTTTTTATCTCAACAAAATAAAACAAATCTCATTAACCCAAAAAGTAAACGAACAGAAATTAATCCTTAAAATGTTTGGTTACTCAAAAATGGAGGATTCCCAAAAATGTAAGGTCTTATGCAATTTAGAATTAGTTCTGAATAACATTGCCATAAATTTAAATTACTTAGCACACACACTGATAAACATAGGGGGAAAATGCAAATCAACAAAATCCAAAGTTTAAAAAAAATTGAAAAATAAATATTAATATTTCTAATTCATATTGAGAAAACAAACTTTATATTTTACTCTAATTATTTCATAATTATCTTCCAGGTTATTTCTTTGAAACGCAGTATTGTTAGTATAATCATATGCTTCAGAATTATTCGCTAATGATCATACATGTTGATGCAATTGTAAATAACTGAAAGAAAAAAATCTAACCTTTTGACATATTGATACAGTATACGAGAGTGTTTTAATGTTTTACTTTCTTTTATCAAAAGGCATTAATTTTGACTTTTGCCCAGCAAACCATGTGAGTTTTACAAAATTCTTTGAAGTGTAGTGCAAATAAAGAGAGGCCATGATATTTGCTAACATTATGCACTTACATTATGTGATATGTAAATAAAAATACAATATTCATGGAACAACCTCTCACAATATTCTTTGCATTAAATTCATATATTACATTAATGAATAGATCAACAAAGATAGTAAAGGTTTCCAGTAAAAAAAGTAAAACAAATACAAGCATAATCAGAATGAAGTGAAGAACAAATGTTACTTACTGGATGAACATTGAAGAAAACCAGTGGAGGATGTTGCTGCCGGTTTGGATCTAATGGGCCTTGTGCAGTAAATGTAAGCAGTGACTGTGGCGGCTTTTTGGACCACAAATCACTTACTGCAGTAGGAAACACTGTATCTGTAAGTGGAAAATCAGGCCCAGAGAGAACTAGGGACTGCACTTGTTTGAGCTTGGCAGAGTTATCCCTGACCCCTTCTAAAACAAAGGCTTTTACGGCTCCCACCTCCAAAGAGCACGCAACTGTGTCTGCTGTATACACCTGCCTTGCAGTCAGTCCATCCATACTCAATTCCAAAAATTCGGTTCCTGTAATAACAATAAAATAAATCAAAGCAAATGAAGAGAAATAAAGGTATACTTTTTTTTTTTTTTTTTTTTTTTTTTTTTTCCGTTTTCAAACTGCAATGAAAAGATTAATTTCAAATTTTTTTCTAATTAACTTTCTTCCAAATCAATCCTAAAAAGACAACAAAGAAAAACATAAAAAAATGTCTTACCTGGTGCATTAAATGCATCAGAAAGAAGAGATGTATTATGCAGTAACTCTGATGCTTTTTTAACTTCAGATGTAGACTGAAGGATATTTAAAAGAATTAAAAATTGAGGTTTTGTAAATACTGATGTAATACTTTCTAAAAAAAAAAGGGAAGATTTATGATATTTCACCCACATTGAAATGGCACAAATATAACTTTAATGAAGCTAAACTTTACCAGCTCGCAGAGATCTGTCTTCTCGCAGAAGTTCATGGTTCTGCCACAATGCTGGATATAGCAGTGTGCATTGATTGTAGGACAAATTGCTTGGAAGCAATACTGTTTGCCTGTGAGATCCTGACTGCAGTTGACTAATCATGCCCACAAGCTACAAAAAAAATGGACACTAAATTAAATTAACCATCAATGTGACCATCAACTGAATTATTATAAACTTACATTCACTGTAAGTCTCTCTCTCTCTCCAACACATGAGACCTTCTCTCCCTCCTTCCCTAGATTAACTACATATCTGTGACATTTACTACACCTAGTTTCATTTTTCCATTTCATAAAATACTTACTTTGAGATTGAGTTGCATATGACAAGCATCAAACATGTGTTCTGGAGGCTCAGGAAGCTGGCAAACTGTACCCACGAGTCTCTGGGGATACATTGGTCTCACTAATTTGGCATCTAAACATTGACAGCTGACTGTCACACATGGCAAAAATCCACATCTCAAAAGAGGCTGCACACGTGATGATTTCTACACAAAAAATTGCAGAGATATATGATTTTTTTTTCAAGTTAAATCAACTTGAAATTTGTTAATAATATGCAATTCTTTTACATTCAGCACAAAGGAATAAATTATCTAGTTTTCTCTGAAGCATAAATAATACTTAATCAAAATAAAACAATTTCAAGCTTTTAATTAATACTTGTGAAGGACTACATTATAAATAGGGAACAAAATTATTTGAAATTAAAAAATGTACATAAAAATATTTTTTTCCAAAATATGTAAGAAAAAAAAATATACATGTACAATAAACATTCATTAAATACACACGAAATATCTCCATACAAACATTTTCATATTTTCAAACGTGAAACTTCACTGATCGGTTCTTAAAATGGAATCGTTGGAGTGGCTGAAATAACGTTTTTCCTCTACAGAAGTATTTTTTTACTATTCATTACAACATAATAAGAGTTGTATTTCAAATATAAAATACATATGTATTCTTCAATTAAAATTTCTCTACACTAGGTGAGTTAAGAGAGGGGGCACTGTTATCCAATCAGGAGCTTCAATTTTTAAAATTGAAGATCCCGATTGGATAACTGTTCTTTCTCGTAACTCATCAAGTATTGAGAAAATTTTAATTGGAGAATGGTATTACAATGTGGTTTATGATGTGCATGTAAACATTGTACTGTGTCTCTAGAACATCGTACTGTCTATGAACTATGAGGAAGCACTTGGTTGAGTTTATATCTGCTTTGCAAACATTCGCTTCAGAGTATCTTTGACTCAGAGTATCCAGGATGCAAGAAGCAGGGGAGAGCGTAAGTGTGACAATTGACAGTGAAGGTCCAGGAGTCGCAGATGAGCAGTAGTATTAAACTGTTTTTCAAGAAAGACAATACCAGCAACTTTTTTTTCAAACTCATATCTAAAATGTTCCTTTTTGGTGTATAAATATATTAAAATGTAACGCAATATGTAAGAAATATGTGGTATGATATAAAATATTTTAAAAAATATATATAAATGTAAAATAAAAATGGTTTCAATTCTTTCAGAATGTTTTGTTAACTCTGAAAAAAGTTATTGAATGCTTGTATACTGTTCCTGTAAAAATATGTATTTACATGAAAATCCGTTTCCTCATTATAAACACTGTACTACTACCAACTACCACGATTTCTACTCCTTTCCTACATAGTACATATTTTTAATAATCACTTACACTGAGACATCTCAGCTAGTATGCGTAACCAAATTATTTAAAAATTTTCTACAAATAAACATTGAAATGAAAACTTGTACCTACAAAAAAAGAAAATTCAAACGCACCCTTCGCTTTCTGTTACTTTGAAGAACAGCTAAATCAAAAACTGGATGATCAGACTGATAAAGCTTTAAAGTTGGCTTAAATAATGTCAGCTGAATTGTCTGTTTTGGAATATTTGCTTCCAGTGCTTCAAAGTCATCCATTGATACTGGTTGTAAAGATTCATGGGATGGTTCTAAAATAGAAAAAGAAAAGCAGACATAAAAAGGAAAAAATTGAACATATACATAAAGGCAATATTTTACATCCCACTTACCTGCATCACAGAAGTATGAAACATATTTTCTTTGCATTTTCTCCACAAAATAATTCAAGATCATTATAAAAAAATGTACACAATAATTACATTTACCTGGTTTGGGAGGACTGTATGGATCATAGTCATACAAGCTTGCAGCACACTGGACCATTGTAAGACGATGGAAAAGGCCTGAACGCAATCGCACATCCAAGGGCCCCACAACAAGGCGCATCAAAGAATGTTCACTTAGGTTGCTGCACCAAAATTGAGATAACAATATATCAGATAAATTAGGAATGTAAGTAACTTTCATTACATTTTCTCAAAAACACGAAAGTCTCCAAAAAATCTCAGGGCAAGAAGTTACCTGTTTTCCAAATCACTTTCTAATTCAGATAGTCTCTCAGAGCTTATGTCTTCTGGAATTTCCAGCATGTAAACTAGGTCAAATGCAAAAACAGGACTTTTTTCAAGCATGAGAGTTTCTATTTGACAAAGAACCAAGAACAGAAGGGGAAAAAAGCATTATTTACAAGGATATTTCATACATGAAATCAATTAACTACATATATTTCCTTATACAAAATTTTTGCGTTGGTGTCACAAATACATGAAATAAAAAATACAAGGCTCAAATCCTCAGTCTAACCTGTAACTGTTGCTATATGAAAATCCCAGGATACGTTATAAGATTTTTTTTCACCTTTGTTTTCAATTGCATTGGCATCAAATAGGGATTCTAGTAAGTAATTTTTTTGGTCACTACCACCAGATAAATAAGGTAATTCCTGAAATAAGAATTGAAAATGATCACAGTACAATAATGTAACAAAGGAAAAAAACATCCATTACCAAAGTACATCTTCAGGTGAAGATTTCATTTTAGATTTTCATTTCTCTGTTAATTATTTATGTGGTTAATAACAGGGCACCTTTAGTAGACATTATCAACAACTGTGAATCCATTACTAACTAGACATCCACTAATTAATCCATTCCCTGCCAGTGTATCCAGCCCTACTGCTGTGAAAACCATCACATGGAATTTTAGGATAATGTCAATAAGTTTGTAAATTTATATAGCACCCTCAAGTTTAAAGAAATCTTCTATTTTTTGTGGGGAGAAGAAATATAATGACCTCTCAATCTGTTTCAGATTTAAGTAAGAATTAGGTTGTAATTTTTAGAGAAAGTAAATTAACACATACATTTTCAATTTTGTTTCTACTTTCCAAATACAAAAGGATTTTTGTTGATACAATAGTATTTTTGTTTTAAAAAAAAAAGAAAAACCCAGATAATTCATTGGAAAGAACTGAAAACTTCTATTATTATAAAACTTCAGGTTCACGAATTACAATAATATCAATTATAATAATGTGAAATTTTTTTTCTGGAACCGCCACATCACACTCATCAGTTGCTTGTAACATGGTCGCCTAAAATATCTTGTAATATCAATCACACTAGAGAGAAACTTGTTATATTTGGGAGGGGGGGAAAATGCCCACATAAGAGACAACATTGTTTCAACATTGTTTTGTTGTTGACAACAAAAATTCACAACATAAGAGATGTGTTTTCATTTGGTGACAGTGCATTGATCATATTTTATCACTAGACCTTGGAGTTTAGGACAATGCCTATTTAGGATGCATATTTACTTCCTTTGGGAGGTTGTGGAAAATAATTGCAAATGTTTACAAATCATGAAAAAAAAATAGATCTACTGAACGCATCTAATAATGCCTCAAATATAACAGGATGGTTGATAGTTATTTTATTGTTTAATTGCCTGAAACTGACTAAGACAAGTTATTTTTGAAGAATTATCATATTTTAATTACTCATTTTTAAAATTGGTTTACCAAAACGCAAATACTTTCCCGGATTTACTGAAACACGAATATTTTCCGATCAAATATGCACCAAAATCTCTCACCCAACACACCGAACATAACGAGCACTCCAATTCATTATAAAGAGGTTTTTCTCGCTGTCTCTGATCAGCATACACTTATGCAATTGCCTCCATTTCCTGTGCAGCTATGCTGTTGAAAGGTTGAGAATGAAAAGAGTGAAAGAATGAATCAAATGAAAAGAAATTAAAGTGAATAAAATAATATGTTTGTAGTCACTCTCATAAAAATAAAAATACTTAACTTTTCTAAATGACAAACAATGGAACATTTTTTAAGTGCTTAAAAAGCCACCTTTCATTCCTGATAGTGCCTAATTTCATAATTTTGTTACTTATTTTAGGTGCCTCAATCATCACTTTTTTAGGCTAAAATTTCAAAGTCTACTCATCACATGTCTTTTCTGAATTAATTCCTTACCTCTGCTTTACAATCCGATTGCATCTCCTTCACCCCACAAAAACAATCTCCACAGGGTTCCAGAGAGACAAAACTTAATCCAACTTGAAGATTAAACCAGCTTGGTCCGTTTATAACAACATCTACAAAAGCACCATTCATTTGTATAACTAAAAATGGAATGAATTTCACCTTTCGGGGCCCATAATAACTTCTTTCTACAGTACTTTCAGTAACCTGAAACGTAATTGTTTTGGAATTAATATATGTCAAAAAAGATTTACACAAAAGACAGAACAGAAAATAAGGATGTCTTTGTAAACAAAATTGAAAAAAAATCATAGAAGGGTAATAATAACAATAATAATCATGTACATTAAAACTATGGATTTAATTGCTTTGTTTTAAACATTTTATTTCTAGTTAGGTCCATCTCTATAGACCATATTTTGTTTCTTGATTAAAGCTTGATTACAGATTATAAATTTATTAATTCATGTTGTATGTTTTATGTTAACAGATATTACGAATGTTGTTGTTACAAATACAGGAATGTTGTCATATATGGAATGGTTGTTGTTACAAATATTATAAATAGCTAAAATACTGACAAACAACAAGCTTGTTTTTGGCACAAAAGAGGAAAAAAATTAAAACACAAAAGTTAATGGTTTACATGCAGCAATTGGATTTGTTTGGTTCAATGTAGGATGTTTTTTCTGACACAATATATACTTACTATTCCTTTTATTGCATATTTAAATCAATTCAATAAAAGCATAGGTAGAAGAAATAAAACCTAAAAAAATTACTAAATATATCTTTATGACAACTGAAATAACATTTATGAAATATTCAGAAGTGAGGATATTTCATATTCCACAGATTTTTGAAACCACTATTCAGAAATGCAAAACATTAAATAGAAAGAAATATTCCTTTTAACAATAATTATGGTAAGTAGAGAAAGTTTTCCTCAAAGCAAGAAAACTTTATCACAAGCAAATCTCTGTATTCTGATATGAAAACATTAATTAACACTTATATCATTGGTATTCACTATTATAACAGATTAAACATATCATATATCACCAGTAGTTTAGAACTGATTCAGTAAAATCACCTTAGCATTAGAAGGATAATTATAATAATGGCTATTTAAGTGCTATGAAATAATGATCAATCCTTTGATTCAACCATAGTATTTCAACCTTTCCTCAACTATATTTTCAATAAGTCATAATATATATTTACATAATATTAAACTCATAAAAGTTTTTCAGTAAAAATGACATATATAGATCGAATTTATACCGAGCGAAGTGGCTCAGTGCAAAGCGCCCTGAATCAGGAGATCCAGGTTCGATCACCGGGCCAGCCATTCTGACCAGGGTTTACAACCTTGCTTTAACCAAAAGCTGCAGCCGAATGGCTGATCCCTATAATCCCACAAATTGATCTCTCCAGAATAGAAATCACTGGACCTCGGAGAGAGAAATGTGTTGCATGGTCAGTATAGGCCCATACACAAATAATAATAATAATAATAATAATAATAATAATAATAATAATAATAATAATAATAATAATAATATAAATATAATAATAATATAATAATAATAATATAATAATAATAATAATAATAATAATAATAATAATAATAATCATCATCATCATCATCATCATACACACACACACACATAACAAACACCAACTGATTTACATTTATTACAACTTTAACACCAACTGAATTATTTTCGTGATACGTCGACTAACACACAACCTTACATTATTAATAATTGTTACTTCATTTGTTTTTGGCAGATATCACAAACAAATAATTCTTAGGTGACAATTTGATTAAAAAATTGTATTTTCAGAACACAATCTTTACCCTAAATGAAGAAGTTTCAAAGGATAAAAGAGGGCCAAAATTAATACCTTGAAGGAGATGGAAGCAAGGTCAATGTATACACCAAGGTGAAATATATGACTACTATAACCATGTTGTTGATCAGGATTTCCAGAGTCATCTCCAGCTGGCATCAAACTTGGCATCCAACTCCAAGCCCAATCTGCCCACGTATCATCTTGTGATTCTTCTTCCTCTTCATCTGTAAATAACTCTTAAGTTACATGTCTAAGCTAGTTTAAGTCCTAAACTTTAAATATTATGTATTACATTTAATTACACAAGAAATCAGTGACTGTTTCTGACTTCCACTAATTACAGAAATGAATTGACAATTTAACCACATTGGCACATAGAACAATCAATTCTTGCTGAAAATATTGGCCAGTCAATTATCAATACAGTAAGTCTCACACCACCAAAGGAATTCATTCATCAGACTTCATGAATAGAGCGAAAGAAATGTGAGAGATGAATGTGAGAAAGAAATGTGAAAGATCACCCAGAAGCATGGGTTTGACTGATTGATAATTGATTAGTAATCCTGGGCACGTCAACTGCTAAGGTAATTAGTCCCGTAAGTGTAGTTCATTGTTTTTTAATCAGGAGGAGGTGATCTTCCCCCGCTGGATGGAGAGATCCGATGCTGATCTACCGTTAGCTAGCAGGATTTTCCCCAACCAGGACTAGTGAGGTTTTCCACCATGGAGAGATCCAGTGCCGACCTACTATTGGCTAGTGGGGTATTCCACCAGAGGGGTATCGCCCCAGCCAGCTCTTGCGACCGGTCTCCCAGCATATGTGGTAGTGTAGTGTAAGTGTTTGTAAATAATGGGTGAACAAGGAACAAGGAAGGTGGAAGGAAGGTGGACAAGGAAGAGGAAGGAAAGATAGCATGTGGCCAGTGGCTCGTTTGTTGTGGTACTGCTCTGGCATTTGCCCAGTGTGGATCAGAGAAATCACAGAAAACTACCGATCAGAACAGCTGGACACCAGAATTCACCTCTACAAGCGACTGAATTCAACCTAGCCAACAAGCCAGTGTCCAAAATCCCGCCATCATCCGGGCTCAAACCTAGGACCTCTTCGTCAAAGGCACTGCAGTGACATCAGTTAATACCCTGAGCCACCTATCCTGGTTAAAAGCATAGGTGTATGTGAATTTCTCATTCTAGAAAAATGGATTTTCAGAAATTTTAGAAATTCACACACAGGAAACATCATTTCTATAGCAAATGACAGTATTTAGAATTTGTAATAAAATACATAGAAAAAAGACATGGAGAAAACGTGAAAACAATGGACAAATGACAACAACCAAGGCTGGCATTAAATTATAGACCAGAGGACAAGAAGGGCATAAGACGACTACAAGAAGATGGTACCAGCAGGGACATTCCAGTATATAAAGAAATACTCTAAATTTAATCACTATTTTAAAACTAATAGAATGAAAGCTTCTCTGCTGTCATTTGCTCATTACATTATTTTCAAGATCAACTACAAACACAATACAAGGATATTTTTGCCTTGCCTCACAAGGTTATAGGAGTTAAAGCATAGAGAGCAAATGTTTTATGTAAGATGATTGACTTATTTTTAAATGCAAAGGTTAGTGACAGTATTTAAATAAATGCAATAGTCAGCAACTGTTTGACACACATGTTTTAACTCTGGGTCCAAAAAACAAAACCGTGATAGCTTTGTTCTAGAAAAGGAAAACCTTCCTAATTTCATCAATTTTGAAGGATAAGAACGACATGAAACAATAATTTTGGAAGTTCATGAAGTGGATATGTAAAGCATATGCAAAGTTGAAACTTTTCTCCAGTTCTTCCTTTTGTGTGGTATTACACAGGTTCAACTAATATTTAATAAATGTCTCTTATAAAAAACATCGAGATATATAGATAGGTATTGAGAGGAGTATATTTCTAGTCTTTCTGGCTAATAGTGTTTGCACAACAAGAATTCCGAAAACATGTTTAAAAGTAATGTTCTTTTTAAGTAATTACTAGGTCTAAAGGAATCTTTAGTCATTATCCTTTGATTTCCCACTTTAAAAAATTAATTTCTGAGATTTGCATGTACCATGAATTCCATTCCATTTCCATGAAAAATGCAGAGGAAAGAAAGAAAATACAACTACTACATAGTATTGTAATATTCAAAAATCCATGCCTGAATATGCAAGTAAACAATATTCACACCATAATGTCATCCCCCATTTGTGGTTTCTTCAGTAATCATCACTGACAGACTCTCTTTCAAACCATACAAATTGAAAATTTAGTAAGTGACACTATGGTAAGTAAGATGATTACCTGATTCATTTCCAAGTTCAATTTCAACTTCTGCAACAGTTTCCACAGCAGTGCACTTTTCTTTCTGAAGCTCACGCTTCTGCAATGCAACAGCTAACATAAAGAGTCGCATCAACATGGGAATCTGTTGTTCAGTCAAACTGAAATCCATACGGAAACAACGTAGGTCAATTCGAGTGACTGCTGCAGTTTTTGATTTAATACTGTGATATGTTTGCAGCAAATGCATCTCCATCACACAGCGATAGAGAAGGGGTTCCTGTTAAATTATCATGCAAATAAAATTTTAGAAAGCTGCAAACCAATGTCACACAATTTTGTGTATTTTTTCAAAAACTTCTTCATAAATATAAAATAAAATTATCAAACTGACCTGATACATTTCAATTTTCCCAGATGAATTTCTCTTGTCTAGGCAGATTGTTAAATCAGACAGTGTGATAAGCTTACGTAACATACAATGCGACTGTGATATTTCTAAAAACAAAATCCTTTGGCAGATTAAACAAGAATCTATCCATTAAAAATACATTAATTTCATTTGGAATCACTAAAACATGCAAATTCATGAATAAGATTCGTCTAGGAAATACAAAGTAGTACCTGTAAATGCTGGTTCCCATTTCTCATTAGCAGATTGGACTTTCACGGTTTTGATGTTTACGGAAAGAACAATGTCTTCTTCCACATATTTTAAAATAAGATTATTGCAAAATATTGTTATGTTATTCACAATCTTATTTATAAGAGTTTGAACATATCCTGGAGGAGCTGCCACCATATCTTCTTTAGTGCTGAAATAAAGAGAACACAAATAATATAATATAAACACACATATATAATTGTAATAATAGACACAAATATAATTGTAAAAACAATTTAAAAAAGTCTAGGAATTGGCTTTAAAAGTTAATGACAAGTGAAATATTGCTAAAAAAAGGAAGTTTTATTTAAAAAAGTAAGAAATAACAAAACTAGCAGAATAACTCCTTGTAGAAGCATATTTTTTAATGCTTGATGTTTGTTTTGAATGATGCTGATGTTTGTTTTGAATGGTTTATGGTTATATTTTTAACAAACTTTGACATGCATAGTCCCCTAAGGAACCATTCCTTTAAGGAAATGTAAAGTTAACCCTAAGGCTGATAAAGCTAAGGCCTAGAACATAAACTAGCTGATGAGACACATATTGGCAAAATGAAAGAGAGATATTCACGCTCTTTTAATGTTATTGCCTTTAACATTGCGGAAGCCTCCGACAAGGTTTCTGATCTTGTGGCTGTCAATAATTTGCTATTTAAAGTTGGGGGCATACCTGGAGCAATTTCAGCCGCCTCATTGGGTGAACCTCATACTGTTGGTGCGAGATCGATAAAAATTTATTTTTCTAATCCCTCTGATGTGGAAACCGTTCTCAGAAATGGTAAACGATTGAATGGGTATGGTCTAAGTAAGGAATGACTTAACCCCTTGGCAACAAACTAATCTGTCAAAATTGAGGGATGAACTGAATAGCAGGATTGCAGATGGTGAGAATCACTTGTGTATTCGCTAAATTTAGGGCAATCCTGTGATTATTGAGCGTCGAACAAACTGGCAAATGGTGGCATCCTTCCTAGCTCGCCCGCATTTTCTGTATATTTCCAGAATGTTAGAGGGCTACATACAAAGACTATTGAGCTGATTAATTTGCTTAATGCTGCTGGTATGGTGTATGATGTTATTACTTTGGTTAAAACCTTGCTACGCAGTAGTTTTGCTGATAGTGAACTTGGTCTTTTAGGATATACTCTGTATAGATGTGACAGAAATACTACCTCAAACTGTAATACGAGAAGTGGAAGTGTACTTATTGCTGTTCAAAATATATTTTTGTCGGATAAGCTAAGAACATCAAATCTGATTGAACATCAACTTATTCAGATTTTTTTGGATGATCTCAACCTCATTATTGAGACAGTGTACTTTTCACCAATATTTGAAACATCCATGTATGAAATTTATGGGCATGATATTGAAGACATCTTAGAACAGTTTTCAGATTCAAAATTCCTTCTCACTGGTGATTTCAACCTGCTTGGTTTTGACAGGGGAAGTGCCTGCTTGCACTTATTCTTCATCAGTTCCCTTACATATTATGAATTCCGCTCTCTGTATTGTTGAAGCTTTATCAATGGCAAATGTTGTACAAAAACTTGACATTGTAAATGTTAAAGGAAACTTATTGGACCTTGTATTTTCTAACTGTGATATTGTCGATATTGTGCAATCCATTGACCCCCCTCATCGCCTGTGATATGTATCATTCTTCGCTGCTTGTTAATCTGCCTGGCATTATCTATCAGTGATGGAGAAGACAGATTTCTCTTCCTTTTTATAAAGGTGACTATGCTTTGATTATTGGTGCACTGAACTCTGTTGATTGGAATGTCTTTTTGAGTGATTATGATATTAATGTCAATGTTGATCTGTTTTACAACATCTTATATAAAATTATTGACAGGTATGTACCTAACTGTAACCTCTAAGTTTCGTGTATCGTGTTCTAGGTGACTAATTGCTTGTACTTACGAGAAGAAAAAAGTGCATAAACAATATATACAAACAAAATCACAAACTACCCATTTGAGTTTTTGGAGATAGAGAGCATATTGCAAATTCCTGCAATCGAGTTGCTACTCAAGCTATATGAGCAATATTAAAAATTCGATTTTAAATATGAAAATGTTTTGAAAATATACTAAGATGTTATCTGGAAAAGATGATTATCCATTTAAAATACACTATGACTCGAGTAACAGTTGTGGATTGGAGGAATCTGTTAATTTATTTGCAAACTTTTTTGGTGTTGTTAACTCGTCTATTGTTACTTTCAACTTAAATAAGTATATTCGAGGTAATAATTCGAGTATATCAGCCACTGAAAAAGTTCAACACAAGTTCCTACAGGTTCTTGCCCATAGAATTGGCTTTCATTCTTCTAATATCTAAATTAAATAATCTTCATTGTAAAAGAAACAGTGCTAATATTTATTTTCCTACATGATATTGTGTTGGTAGAGTAGACTGCGTAGACATTCTATCTTCCATACCATTTTAAGTACCAAATCTTTAGGAGAATGACTTCCTTTCTAGTTGACACTTTTGAGAGTAACTATTGCACTAATGAGATGATGAATCGCATTTTTGGTTTGGCAAATAGCTTGGGAGGTGACTATGATATTTTGACAACTGGAAATAATGCCTTTCAAGCATTTTTGAATAGACATCTTAATTAGTTCTTATTATAAGAAATTTGTAAGCTTGTTTTTACTTTTAATTTCAATTTTTTTATGCTCAAGTTTGTACTACTTTTCACCTGAATTTTATAATTTTAAATAAGCTGAGGCTTCTACATCTATGCACATATAGCAAACACCCAACTGATTTACTTACCCACCCCTTCTTCTCCTCTTTTCTTTGGTAGTATCAGCTGATCTGTTGGTACGAGCTCCATCATCAGAACTTTGATCATCTGTACGTAATTTCAGAATACATTCTGCAATGAAAAGTGAACCTATTTCAGGTAAAAGCATCAAATTTCTTTGCCTCATTAAATATCTCTAATTTCCTTATGTAACGACAATAAAAAGATGAAAAAATGGTGAGAGGCACAGCAAGAACATTTTATTTGGATTTTGAAATATGAATTTGAAGGTTTCAAAGAAATTTCATTTAGATGAACAATATATTTTTAATTAGTTTGCAATGTATCTCATATCATTATATGTGATGTCAATTCATCTCTTTCATACATTTTTTAGAATATCTTTCTTAACATGACAAACTCAATGCTGGGCAACACAAAAATTGAACAACAAGAATTAGTGCCACAGATATCAAAAGAAGAGCTTAAAAGGGTTCTAATAAAAGTTAAGAACAAGAAAAGCTCAGGAATAAATGAAATTGCTAAGAGCTAATAAAATACAAGGCTACAGAACTTGAGGACATTATGTTACAACTGCACAATTGAGTTTGGAAAGAATACACCACCCCAAAAGAATGGCAGACTAGCATGATAATAAATTTATGTAAGAAAAGATTAAAAACAAGACTGCAATAACTAAATGGATACGCTTCTACCAACAGCATCAAAACTCTTTGCCAACATATAAAGAAACTGACTAAATGAATTGACACCTTCCAGGGAGAGGAACAAAATGGATTCCAAAAAGGAGAAGCACAAAATATGCTGTATTACAATACAAACAATCCTGGACAGCAGCAGTGAAGTGAATTTTCCAACTTGTACCTATTGTTCAATGCTATTGACAAGGCATGTAATGAGAGTAAAATGAGAGTTAATGTGGAAAATACTGAAAGGAAAGAGATACCTACAGAAATAAGAAAAGAATTGAAAATCTTTATGCAGACTCACAGAAGAGTATAAAAATAAATAATGGAAATTTGTCACAATCTTTCATGGCAATCAGGAGAGTAAGACAGGAATGCAGTGTGCCACAATGCCTGTTCAATAAAATATGTGCCAACCTTATCATCAAGGAATGGAAAATAATGATCAAAGATGGGCTAAATCGCAGTAAAAGACAGAAGATTCAAATAATCCTTTAAGCAGATGATGTATTTATGAGATGACCTGCAAGATGCTGAGAAGATGACCTGCAAAATGCAGCAAATGAATTGTTTAAAACAGCAATGAAAGATAACATGAAATTTCAACAAGCAAGGCAAAATCAATCACTCATCAAGGAAAAGAAATGAAAAGAATTAAAATTGTCATTAATGGGCAAATAACAGAACAAGTTAACAAATTTACTGATTTAGGTAATAGCATTGGACTCAGATCAGAGGACGTGGAAAGCAATATCCAGAAAAACAAAACAACAAATGAACTAATCAAAAGAAATTCAGAAGGGATATAACAGAAGTGATTAGGTTGAAAATACATAATAATACGATTTCAAATCCAATACTCATGTACAGATGAGAAGTTTGGACACTGAAAAGTAGGGATCAGCAAAGACTGGCAACCATGCAGATGACATTTCTATGCCATCTCACAGGAGTACCATTAAGGGATAGGCAAAGAAGTACAGATATTATAAAAAAATCTTAAAACAAAGAAGCAGAAGCAATGGGTTTCTCACATCACCAGAATAAAGCAAGAAAGATTCTCTAAGGCAGCATTGAAAAATAAACCATTTGGGGGACCACAAAAGAAACTTATAGAGCAGGAACAATAACTTCACATCCACCAGGTCTACTGGGAAACAGAAACAGGCAACCCACCTACCAACCTGCAGTAGATAATAATAGAGATCGTTCTTGAATTTTATAATTGTTTTCAAATAATACCAATACAACAGTATCATAAATGTGTGGAACCATTTTCAGGTATGTTCCATCACTTATATATTACATTCAGTACTCAACACTAAAAATCTTTCCGTTTCTAATAATAAACAGTGGTGTTACAAGTTCTTACCAATTGTGTTGATTGTGATTGTGATTGGCTCGGAAGCAAGTTTTGTCCAAGGCACATGGAAAAGAAGCTCATGAATATGACCACTTACAAAACTGAACGGTAACTGTAGCTCCTCCTCCAATACTTCCAATCGTAAATCCAGATTATGAAAACAGGCATCTCCTCCCCACAATGACACCTATGATCAAAATCAATCCCACAATTTCTAATCAATGAAAGGCAAATGGCATGCATTTTAACTTACAAACAATACAACAAAATGCATTGATACAATGAAGTTTTTTTGCATCCAATTACAAGAGATACAGATAAAACAACAGTTACCTGGGAATCTTCAGGTCTAAAGTTTTTGATATACTTATCAACATAGCTTAAGAGGATGGGAGTAATATATGATTCAATTTTAAACATTCTGACATCCCCTCACCATCCCTATTAGATTAGATAAAACATATAACAATGTTTAAAATTTCTTGTAAAATTCATCAGCATCAATTATGTCATTCTTCATTATAAAATACTGAAATAATGTACACAATATTGATTATAAAATACAGATGCCTGGGAAAACTCACATTAAATTACACAGAATTTTTATTCACAACACTTACATCTACTGCTTGTAACTTTATAGTAAATTAAATAAAATAGAAAATTATTAGTCAAATATATTCAATATTATACTTACAAATTAGGAAATTAGTGGCAATGTAAGCACATTTAGTTGCATAGCACTTTCCTAAATAAACTCTCCTGTCTAATACCACCATAGAATAACATTCAAAGTCGAAAAAAAATTATTTCTTTTTACCAATACATGTATCCTTCGAACTTACGAAATTAAGTCAGCAACAATTTGAAGATTCGTTGAAATTTTATAGAATGACACGATTCTAACCTCAAAAATATAGGTCATCACAAAACAAAACAAACATTTTGTCATTCGATTTTCAGTTTTCACGTATAATAACAACAACAACAAACTCGTCTTCTGCCCTTAAAAAATGTCAACATTATTATTTATCACAATGACATGTCTTCGCTCACTCGTTTCAGAACCTTTGACCACCGGGCGTTTTGTCAAGACAAAACTACCTCATACATGACACTCCCCCCAGTTGAACGGACACGTCATACTCATAAGTGCACGACTGTCACAACTTAACCTGGACAGATTAACATTGACATTCCTACGTTCAGGAAGCATATCCACGGACACAATGACAGCACGCGCGGCATCGTCGCAATGTCAACAATTCTTCTTAGTAGTTTTTGATTTGGAAATGATGCATTCAACCTGGCTCATTGACTTTTGCAGCTTTTGTCCCTTGCTTCTAAATTCTCGTGACGTGGAAATATCGCGCTTCGACGAAGCTGCAAAGAGTGAGGAAGTCGCTGAGGAGGAAGAGTAGAATGCAATTTTTTTATTGTAACATTCATGAGAACAACGAATGAAAACGTTTTAAAAAGTTCACATTCATTGTGCAATTATTTTATTGATGAATCAGGGACATCCTCTGCGAAAGAACAGAAAATGTCAGCAGGTTTTTGATTGTCCGTCTTTTTCTCCAAATGTCCTACCGAGAGTTCAGTCGACTTCGTTTTTTTAAAAAAAGAGCGAAAATTCGGAAACATCTCAACATCGGTCTCGATTTACTTTTCGAAGAAGTTTTGAATTTTTGAAAAATGAATCCATTTCTATCCCACAGTCACCTAGGACATCTAGATTGATGTTTGTGGGACGTAAGAGGGTACGATCCAAGTACGATCACTTGCCAGTTTCTTTGTGTAATCTGGTGTAAATGCTAAAACAGTTTGATTACCATCTAGTCTATATTCTAGTTCACATCACATTCTAGTATACTATAATGAAATTTTTTATGAATACTACTGTAGACAAGGATGTAGGAGTTACTATAATTCACTCTTCACAAAATTTTAAGTTTCCTCAGATGCATTAATACTAAGGTTCGTAAAGTATTACCCAGAGACCACTTATAAACAAGGGGGGGTGTAGCTCAGTGGTAGAGCGCTCGCTTCGCATGTGAGAAGTCCCGGGTTCAAACCCCGGCACCTCCAAATTTTATTTGACTCTTCTCCACACTTAGGACGTCACGATACGACAGAAAACAAAAGTGTTCACATAGGCGAAGAATACTTGCGGGAAATTTTACGAACAGTTAAAACTTGATACGATAATGAGGTTTGTGCCAAGGACGCTCGTATATCTTTCTCTGCACTTCGTATAGCAAAGCCCCGCTGTAAACGCATATTATTTTGTGTGTGAAATGTTTCAAGAAAATAATCAAATTTTTCCGAGCCCTTCTTAATCAAATAATCTTATTTATAGCTGCCATGCCAAATTTTATTTTTCCTATGGGATTTTACATTTTTGCATATTTATGCATATTACACGTATTATTTTAGATTGATAGTAATTTTAATCGTTTTGGTACTTTTGACTATAAAGATCTCACGTACGTAGTGTATTTGCCATTTGTAGAATAAGTTAAAGCAATAAGGAATAGTGAAAAGAAAACAAATTATTTTAATGTATAATGTATATATGCTGATCAGAATTGCACATTGACCAACACATTGCAGTAATAACATCAGCACATTGTTGTAATTCGAAGTTTTCACAATTCCAAATACTCTCTGCCATTGTCGGTGTCCATTGAAGTTATTGATTTCATTTTGTTGCAAGGCAAAACAGATTCCTAACAGACTACTATAGTAGTCTATACGTATACGTACACCGTTTTCTCAACTTAATTATGCAGATAATCGACCATGTTGGTCGATATACAATATAGTATTTCTTTATTGAGTACGATCGTAACGGTAAATATCGTGCTGGTGAGAAAAAATTACAAAAACAAGTGTTTTAGTAGTACATCAGATCAATTTAAGTTCGGACCTTCCTCTTCATAAATTGCTCAAGAAAAGTGACACTTTTTGGAATGCAATTTTCTTCTTCAAATGATGTCGGTTCGGGCTTAATGGGCCGTCAGAATGTGATGCGATCAATATGTGACAACTGTTTCGTATAAATTGAGTAAAATCACAACAGAAAATCGATTCAGAGGGGTGGGTCATGTTCTCTGAACCCCTCTCCCCTGGACACACCCATGTTCCGTTTAATCCGTTTTGCTACCCTGAGCAAGTGGTTCACAAGCCGCCACTGAAGAAAATTTCAATTTTTTCAGCACAGTACAACTCATTCATATTTTAGCTTCTGCTTTCTCACCACTTAAAGGTAACAATTTATCAGTTATATTCAGAGAATATTTGCCACAAAGCGCCTGCAACCTTTTGCTGATCTTCAAAAACCTGGGGCGAGGTGGCTCTGGGCATCAGCTGATTTCAAACTTTTTCTGTGAAAAAGAGCTCAAATTTCTCTATTTTCAGAAAAACTCAAACGTCATTTTCTCAAAAACGGTTCTAAATTTTTGTTCAAGTTTTTGTATAGATAATGCAAAATTCAATGTTTAAGATGACATAAAAGGTATTATGCTGTATTCTTCTGTTGTTGTTGTTTTCAAAAATTACGCACAATTTTTTTTAAATATCCCTCAACTCTTTAATATGCACGTTTCCAGCGATTTGTGTACATTATTGCATTTGTAAATAGAAGTGCTTCAAATGACTTCCAATAAAGTTTTTCGGAAACTCATAAAATTTATGTGAAAAAGATGAAGGTTCGTATTTACACTAACGCTTAAATGACGTTTTCTTAAAAACATATCCAAAAGTTTCAGCGAAAATGTTATTCAGCGAAAATTAGTATTTCAGCGAAAATTAGTTCATAGTTCGTGCCTAATGCGCTATGTTTGGTAACGAGTTTTACGAGTGATGGCTGAAATGTAATTATAGGGACGGACATTTGGGGTATTTTAATTTTACGTAACCATTACTGTTGCGAGAAAGCATTTGATATTGTAGCACAGAAAGAAAAATCCATCTTGGGTAACAGGGTGCCACAACACGAGTTTTTTTGTTGTTGAAAATGTCACTTTTCGTTGCAGTATTACATACATAGCTTTATCCATTCTACGAATAATACTCGGTGTATTCGAACATGTTACACGAGAAAGTAAATATTGATTCAACGCTTCAAAGTATTGATAGAATATTACCATAATCATATACATGTTTTCTTTTGTCTAAAAAGAAAACACAAACACCGAACTAATACATTTATTCGATTTATTTCGAGCTCATCAGATCGTCTTTGACAATGAAAAGAAACTAATGACATGATTTCATGCTCAAAGTGCATTTCGGTTGTGAATTGGAAACAGGAATAAAACTTAAAATTATGCTTTCTTTTACACCGTACTTATAAGAA